>JAQGAM010000314.1:0-14138 GCA_034697665.1 Nanhermannia comitalis
GTGCTCTTCCGATCACAGTGTTCACCTCTTGCTTGAGCCTAAAGGGCATTTCGAGCTGAGCCTGGAGTTTATGGACATTACATATGATATAGAAATATAATGTGATTGCTTTACCTAAAAACTAAACACCCTTTATCTCAAAGTATCTCATTATTAATAATTAATCTTCTTTTGATATGATATGAAATAATTATATGTTTATCCATAATATTAATAATTTATAAAATTCTGTTACAGACGGAAACCCTCACATTTTTATGGGTATTATTGGCGATGATTTTATTTGGAAACTGCTCAGTATTAATAACTTTGCTCATGTCGAAGAATAGAAAAACACGAATGAATTTTTTCATAATGCACTTGGCCATTGCGGGTGAGATTTATGACATCGGTTTTTTCATACTCTACTGTTATTTTAAATATCAATAATATTTTAATATTAAAGTGCAGGTCACTTACTGGTCACTTAAGGTTTAATCCTCAGTAGAATAGAAAAATACTTTACTATATACTCGTATCTTAAACATTCATTAAGTTATATAACGAAAGTCATGTTGAACTGACTCTAAAAATAAGCTCTTTCGGAAACTGACTGCTGTCGTCTATCTTTACTTTTTTGAAAATCTAATAGAAAATCTTCCTTTAGTTTCATTTTGAAATATTTTGTCCGGAAAAGTGGTCACTAAAAAGTATTAAGAAAATATACTGCACTTGTTTTAACAGATAGTATTTGGGTTATGTTAAAGAATTAAATGCAATTTTTGTATAGTTTATTAAATAAAGATCTAGACCAAAGTTTCTCAAACTAGGTTTTACGGATCAAAATGATCCGCGGACCAAAAAATTTAACATTATGGTCTATGAGATGACGTGATTTTTCAAGTGTAAATGATCCGCGAGGCTAAAAAGTTTGAGAACCTATGATCCAGGTTTTCCTCTAATAACTCATATGATTACTATATTACTGTATATGTATAAGGTAATAGAGTAAACCTGGATCAGTAGTGGTCTAGATTAGCGTTTCCCAAACTCAATTTGGCGGAGCACTGGTGCTCCATTCAACATGTTCCGGTACTCAGTTGCAAAATTTATAAATTTAAAACAAAATTCCGCGTCTTTTTCAATTTTAGATTTGATATAAAATCGAATCAAATGCTTAATATATTAGACACTATACTAACACAGATATCAATATACATAGTACTAACACATTAGGCTGTAAAGCATGCATTCTATACTTCGCACTAATTATTTTAACCAAAATTCGGTTAAAATGGGGTTAAAAATATATAAGAATATGTGAAATCGGCTAAAATCGGATAAAAATTTTGTTTATACATATAATTGAATATTGATTTTAAATTCATGGGATTAGAAAACTAAGAACTGTCATCAAATTACAAATATTTTGAGTCCGAACTACACTCAATTCGCCGCTAATTTCATTAATTAAAACTATTTCGAATTCTTCATCAGTTTTACTCTTATTTTGTTCAATAATAACTAAATCTTTATATATTTTAACCCATTCCTGTAATGTTTTCCTCTTTCTTCCCATTATTAGTGGTTTTTGAGGACACTATTTCAATGTAAAAGTAAAATAAAGTTAATACAAACGCTCAAATTTCTTTAAAAATAAACCATCAAATATTTATGATATTACAGTTTGATGTAATAACTTATCTATAACTTTGAATTTATAAAAATTTTAATTTAATTCAATTTTTATTCAGCTATTTTAAACCAGATTTTAACCTATTTTAACCGTTTTAACTGAATCGTTCATCAATAGATTCGGCGGTTAAAATCGGTTAAAACCGATAACCGGGAACCCGACTTATATTTTAAAATTTTCAACTTAACAAAATATGATCTTCAAGAACTCTTTTAAAAATTTACCATATAATCGGCTATCCATGATATCGACCGTTTTATAATGACTTCCACTATTAGTTTGAGATTGAAATGCAAGTTTACTGCAGAAACTACTTCCGAGTTCCAGTAATCAGAGCTATTGATGATAACCGGAAATTAACTGTTAGGAAATAATTTTTTATTAAGATTGAATGCAATCATCAAATAAATTAACTGACTATTCAGATTTTTTTACTCAAATACTAGTAAACTATTTATAAATTTTTAATGCATTTAATATTTAAGTCACAAATTTCATCTTTATATATAAAAAATATTACTTAAAAAATTAGATTTTCCTTCAATTCGATTTATCACAAGTTTTTATACAGTAAACTAAAAAAACTAAAAAGTTATAATCAAATCGTATTTTTAACTAATTTTGTATATCAATGCATTTTAAATGTTATTGACTTTAATACAAATATCAATTAAATACTTTACTTTAGTGATGGAAATATCACTCCTAAATCAATGAGATGGGATTGAAATTGCAAAAAAGGTGTGGGATGGGATTGGAATTGCAAAAAAGGTGTGGGATGGGATTGAAATTGCAAAAAAGGTGTGGGATGGGATTGGAATTGCAAAAAAGGTGTGGAATAAGATTGGAATTACAAAAAAGGGTGTGGGATGGGATTAATGTAAAGTAAGTGAAAAAAGCCTTATAAAAGCAAAGAAAAGTTGTACATTCACTCAATTAAAGTTGTGTTAAAATCCAGAAGCGTTCAGTGATGCGTAGGAATAAAATTTAAGAGAAGAGCATTGTTGTTAAATAATTGTTAATTTAAAAGTAAATTTTATTCAAACCGATAAGAGAACTAACATTTATTCAAATACTAAAATTAGTTCTCAAACCCTTATCTCCGCATCTTTTCCTTGATTATAAGAAAATATCTTTGTTTGAGTGACCGCACATAATGTTCGACATGAAATTAGTTATTTGTTTTATAAGTAATACCTGTAATACCCATTAGATTCTTTACATTTTGGATTTTTTAAGCACTTTCCTAAAAAATTGCAACTATTTTTACAGATGCAAGAAAATAATTGAAACCTAGGTACCTCCAATTGATAAAATTAAAATCTAAAAAATTCAAAATGCATTTTTAAATTTTATGTAATTATAATTCATATAGTGCGTAATAAGTCAAGGCGTCAAATGCGGGTAGGTATATAAGTTGAGGACATGGATAAGTATATATAGTTTAAGTTGGATTAAAACCTAATTTTGTTTCTCTCTCACGCTCAACAATAAACCCCAAAAGAATCCTCCAACATCTGAAATTGTCATTAAAATTGTGAATAGGGGCCAGAAAAAATTGTTCTGTGATTTGTTTCTGTTGTTATAGGGGGAGGATTCAGCTAAAAAGAAATATTTCTAGAAATTTTCTCATGAAAAAGATTATTTCTAGAAATTTGACATCACTAATTAGAATGCTGTAATTTAACACTTATAAAGTAAATTAAAAATTACAATTAATTGTGTACGCAAGTGATTAAAACTTTAGCATAGAATGGGAGTGGGATTGCGTTTAAACTTTAAAGTCACGGAATGATTTTGGGTGGAATTGGATTATTCTTTAACTCTATTTGTGTAACAATCGGAAATTGGGTATATAGTTTTCTCATCGGTGTCCTTGTGTGTGTCCGTGTGTGTGCGCGCATGTAGACACTTTTTTCTGTTATGCAACAATGAACTAGTTTTTCACACTCTTTTGCTTCATCCACTCTCCCTTCCTTTCCTCGCGTTCTCTCTCTCCCTCTCAGTATAATACAATGCGTATTATATAATTGTGAGTCAGCCTTGTTAATTCAGGAGTTGGGGTTAAAAAATTTTAATGTCTTCCATAACTACTGTATTATACATGTATATGTTATGACCAAAGTTGGGAAATTATTGAATCCTGGAAGAGCACCACTTTGTGTCAAAAGGTCAAAGGCATAAGCAATGGCCTTAAAAATCTTACCTAACCTTTGACCCAACCTAACCTACCCTACAAAATACCTGACCTTAACTTATCTTATTTTCATTACTTTAAATATGCTTTAAATCACTTTAAACAGTACAAGTAATAAAGTGAAAGACATATTGAGTCGTGTGTTGAGTAAGTCACTTATGATGTGAGTTGACATCATGTCATTTTGTCCTAATGTCAGTACTGCACTATTCAATCAGAATTCAATGACAAAGAAAATTGCTATTTCTGTTCATATTTGAACACTTGTTTCAGACTTGTTTAGTGTCACAAAATAATTCCGGAAAATAGAATAAACAATAATCAAATATTCCATTATTCCTGAATTTCTTATTTTTACCCATAAAGTAGTAAATTTTAAACTTCGGAGAACTCCAATTTTGTACTGTGTGTGATCTATTTTATAGAAATTGAGTAAAAATAATTATATTATTAATTAATTTCTCTTAAGTTTCACAAAATCAGTGTTTGAATTCTTTTGATAATTGAAATTTCGTTCAAATTCTTTTAAGAATAAAAAATCTAATTAAAGTGATTTGCAAATCAGTAAAAAAATCCATTAGAATACGAGCAAAATATGAATGAGGGAGTTTTTATATTATATGAAAAACAATTAACTAATTTATTGTACTGTAATTAGTGAAGTAATGATTTTCTGTGAGTTGAGCTTATCAAACTCTATAATACAATAATTGCTCACATTCTGTATTAACATTTCAGTATTAATATTAATCTTAAGGAAATCTATTTCAATATTTCATATCTTTAATTATGACTTTTACCAATTGTTAATAACTCACTTTTGTTTAAATCATATATAATTTAAGTTCACTAATTCAACATATCTTTAACAAAAAAAAAAAAAAAAAAAAATCAAGTGCTGACAGTCAAATGAAATCTCGAGTTTTAGATCTTAAGTTTTGTCTAGAATTTGGTTATCTATTCATGTATTTTATTATTTTGAATTTGATTGAAGAGATGGGTATTAGTATTAACATGAGTAACATGTAAAATACGTAAAATAGTGGTCAAAATCTATTTGTTTTAATGTTGAAGGAATAAAAGCAAGATAGTTTCCTAATTAGTGAAGTCGAATGTAACACCAATGCAAAAGTCGAGTTTCATCAATTTACAGTATCTCTCCAGTGAGAGATGTAGTAATTTAGGTAAACATTAGTGTATAACAAATAAGTGCAACATTTTGGTTAAGTATATTGAAAGACTTTTTGCAATACTGTTTTCTCAAAGTAATTATGAAACAAATGGTTTAAGAAATTGAGTCACAATTAGCTCTGTTATCCTCATAGCCTCTGTTATCCTGTTGTGCCTACACTAGAATCTATTGATCTGAAATATAATGTATATAATTATGTGATTCAACTTACACGTAAGGCACGATTTGCTAACATATAAAAGAATATTTTAGCAATGCTTTCACTATGTATTTATATTATGACAATTATACGGTTATGACATCACATGATATATAAATACCAGATAAATACCAGTACTGTACTCATACATAAAACAAAAGGTATAATACAGTTATGTTAGTTATGGTGATTAAGAATAGGATTTAATGATTCTTATCTGAATTTTGAGTTTTAACAGAGAAATAGGATTTTTATTCGTTTTAATTACAACATTTAGATTTAATATTAAAAATTTAATAATTTTAACATTATTTTAATAGACTTGACTGTTGGACTCGTAAATGTTGCAACAGATATTGCTTGGAAGACAACGGTTGGATTTTATGCAGGAAATGTAGCATGCAAAGTAGTTAAATATTCACAGGTGAGGATTAGTATGCATTCATTAGTACCGATAAAATTGTTGTATTTTAGATTTCAACTATTGTTTTCATTTTTTAACATAAGAATAAATATAGTTTTTAAAAAGCTTTAAACACCAATTTTTCATCAATTACCGGTACATACAACCTGTCGACTACACATACCTATTAATTTAGATTTTACATTTAATCAAAATCGCATAAAATCAAAGTTAAGAGCCATTAATCTTATAAAGTTATTTAATGGATTAATTGCTTTCGGCTCTTGTAGTTTTTTATTCAATGAGCTCATGTGTGCTCAAGTGCTATAACTTATAAGTGAACTCCCTTTCAATAAATTAAGAGATAAAAGTTATTAATAGTGCTCATAGAATATTCCAGTAATGAAAGAGAACCATATAAGAGCTCAGTAGAAAGACCAGAAATTCATGTGCAAAACTGTTCCTCACGTTCAGGTTTAGAACTGATGAACACAGCTTAAGCTTCTTTTCAATCCATTATATGGTTCATCAGAATAACTAAAGCAAAAGCTATGTTTTTTATGAGTCTTACAGATAAACTAATCTGCATCTTATATACTCAGTTATAATAAGAAAACGCCAGTCAAGTGTCATTTTGACTAATGAATAGATTTTATTACTTAGGCTTATATTGTATATAAAAATAAAGTTTTAGAACGGGATTAGAGAAAATTTGAATTTTATACTAATGACTATTTAGTTGTTTCCCTCTCGTATTGCTTTACTTTTTGGAAAAGTAGTATTTAATTCTTTTATTCTTTGATAATCTTTTCAACCTATCAATAAGTAGAATAGATTTGAATTTAAAATAAATTGAAAGTTATTATCGATTGAGTTGTTGTGAAAATTTCTAGAAAGATATAACTTTCAAAATTAATTTGCATTAAGTATTTGTACAAAAAACAAATTCAAAAGATTTTATTTGAATTAAATTCTGTAGACTTTGAGATGAGATCTATTTTAATCTCCAAAACTACTAAGTTCTAGATTATTGAATATGTTTTGTAAAAATTGAATTTTTTCCTAAGGATTAACTAATTACGGGTTATAATTAATGATGCACACCGAGCCTGAGCTGAGCCCAGACTAGCCTAGGCTCAAGGCTCAGCACAAAAGCTTTTTGACTAATTTAGGGTACACGGTCTTCAGGCTCGATAGTGTGAAACTGAGCTTGAAGTCTGAAATTCTGGCGTTGAGATGAGCTTAAGCATATGTCTAAATTATGAAACTTAGAATGAATATGTTTACTAAGCTGTCATTTTTTTTAAAAGTAAGTCTAAAATGCAGTAAAGTTATATATTTTTATTGATAACTCTGTTTTAAATGAAAGCTTTAAGATTTGTGAGTAATTTGTTTAGGTTTAGACTTACTTTATATATATTAGTAGGAAGAGACTTAAAAATTTTTAGTTAAAATATAATAATATCACATTATAACTGTTTTCTGTGAAGTTTTGCAAACAGGCTCTTCAGACTCACTAGTCTAGGCTCAAAAAGATACCACGAATAGAGCCTGAGCCTATTCATTATTTATAACGTTCATAAAATAACTAAAAATTTCTCCTTTTAAATATACAGACGCAACAATAGACTCTTTGAATTGAACTATTCTTTAATTTGGTAAAACTTTAGATGAAACTTACAAATCTATGATACAGAAAAGGTTTGAATAAATGAATTTTATAAATAAATTATTTTAAATTTTCAATAAAAGCATGCCTTTAGTTAAAAACGCATCAATATTTACACAAAATTAACTCCAATTTATTATATTTCATTTTGTCATAAAAATTAAATTAAATATAAGTTTAGTATCACATCAATAGCATAGAAACCAACGTATATTTATCAGAAATCTGCTCATTTTAATAAATCACAAAAAATAAATTTAATATATATTTAAATATAAGGCAAGTATTTATAGCTAACGTTTGCATATGTAATATGTCTACTATTGTTTTTATTATTGGCAAAAGAATGCTTTTATCTATTATATAAAGTTTTTTAAAGTTTTCCTTTCACTTTATTTAAACTTTTTAGATATAAAACATTTATAAGTTTTATCAATATGAAGGATATGTTAAATTGCAAACTTCTATTGTTCCGTCTATTCATACAGTATAATAGATTTAAGATCAATACTTCATCATAAAGACTTGTATTTCTTAAAAAACTTCGTAAGTTATTTTGTTATCAAACAATTTTGAAAAATTTTATAGCCTTAAGTTTATCTATTTTAATATATTATAGAATGAAAATATATTTTCTATATTAAAATAACAATTTAATTCTCGTAAATATTAAATGAATACTTATTACAATACTGTTTCATCGAAATTTTTTTAGCAACTCTCGTAAAATTGAAATTTCTTGAGAAAGGATTAATGTATTTTAATGAAATTTGAAATTCATTTAATCAAATTTTTTGAATCAAATACTTTCTACTTGCAACAATCTAGAGAAAATTCAACAAAAATATTGGCCAGTAATTGTCGCATCTGAGATTTCTAAAATTTTATTTTATCTATCATTAGTTCTATGGAAATTTAATGTTGATTTTCAAATCTCAAATGCGACAATTTTTTTGTTTAATTTGGTTTAATCGGTGATTGTTTTCTGATATTTACCGAAAATTCAATAAAATAAGACAAAATTTTGCACAAAATTATATTTTTCATATTTTATTCATTTAGTGGAGGCCATTTTACTATTTTATTTAAATCGCCAGTTTAAAACTCGAAGGAATCGCCGAATTGGTGACATTGTACTTCGGGTCAGATCATTTGACCTGTGACTTGATCCGACCTTTTCGGGAAGGCGCCATTGATCAAAATCGGTTTAGACTAACCTATTTATTGTTGGATAAAAGTTTAGACCAATTTTATAAAATAATTTTCTTGTAATTCGAGTAAAACTTAAAAGTTGCTAAACTTATTTCGCACCAAAATTCTGGTTTTTTTGGCTATAAAACACTTATTTTTGAATCAATTTACTTAAAAATTTAAAAACTAATGTAAAAGTGTGATATTAATGAGAATTTCAAATTTCATTAAAATACATTAAGACTTTCTCAATAAATTTCAATTTTACGAGAGTTGTTAAAATAATTTCGATGAGCTTATCTTTAAAATTTTTTAGTCTCTTGCGAATAACGTATTCATTGGACATAATGGAATTTATGGAAATGATAATGAGTAAAAAATGGCAATTATTTTTGCAACCTATAACTCCAGCGCATATAGAAATGTCTAAACAATATTTGGATTATAAAGAAATTGGTTTATTGAGTGAAACAATAGGTATTCAGTCTGGAGGACACGTTTTTACTATGATTAGAACTGGAAATAGACCTGCGTTTGAATTTATTCTTGGATTTGAAACTACTGTTTGGATAACACTTTTGTGTTTAATATTTTTAATGCCTTTACCACTGGCTATATATGAGAAATCATTAAAAATATATTTTGAGAATCTTTGGAACGAATCATATTTAATACTTTCAGAAAATATCCCAAAAATTCCAAAATCCTCTATAAGAAGGTTTATTCTCTCATTTTGGTTGATAGCATGCACTGTATTATTAGCTGCATATTCCGGTGTTTTGAGAGGATTATTCATGAAATCTGTTCCCTATGATTATGTGGGTTCGTGGGAAGAGCTTATGGATAGAAAAGACCTAAAACTTGTTACATGGAAGGGCTCAGCGATTGATAATTTTGTAAATAATTTACAAAATGTCAATGAAATGGCTCGAGATTTTGCATTACGTATTGAAGTTTTGGAATTAGTAGATATCGAGAAGATTAACAAAATTATGTTTGAAAAACTATTCAGTGGTCGATATGCTGTGTCATATCAGGAACATATCATTAATGATTGTATATTTTGGGCGACACTAAAGTTTCCGAATGAAATAGAAGAATGCAATAAAATTCATATTTCTGAATATGGATTAACAATAGATCCTTACTTTATGTTAATGTCAAAAACAATGAGTCTCTCTAATTATCAATTAGTGAATGATATGTAAGTCATAAATCATAAACTTTTATATTTCTGAAAATTATTGCGGAATTAAAATTATGTGAATTGTATTAAATTTTACTTAAATATAGTATTATTCGAACCCGAGAAAGTGGATTATATGACAAATGGACAGCTGTTGCAAAAACATTCAGATCATCTCATTATAAAGACTTCTTTAATATAAATCTTAAAGAAAAATTTGAATCAGAAATATTAACAACAAGTCGATTACAAGGAGTATTCATACTATTGTTTATTGGTTTATGCGTTGGATTTCTTTTATTCATAAAAGAACTTTTGAACTTAACTTATTATTTTCGCAAAACTGAACGTATTTTCATTAGATTCAAACCTCCTCATCAATCCGAGGCCTGATAGGGTTAATACAGTATTTTAAAACCTGAACTACAGTTAATTCAACTTCACTATTCACGTTTTGATAATTCATAAATATATAAATACAGTAGACTTTCGTTATAATGAATTAATTACTTAGCATGCAATTAAGTTTAATTAGAATTAAATTAAGTTTAAACTTGAAATTAGATTTATAGAAAGGTTTTTAAAATCATCGAAATTTTGTCCATTTTTTTTAAAGTTGGCAACAATAGTAAAAAAGTCTCTCTTTCAGAACAGTTTCTATGCAGAACTCTGATTATATAATAATTAGAAATATATAAAATTAGAAATTGCAAGGGTTTAGACAAAACACTCTACATATAAATTGAGTCTAATTTGTATTACTAGCGGAGACAATTTACTCATTTTGTTATAAATATTTATTAATAACAATTAACTTTAAATTAATTATTCATTCATTTAACCGTTTTTTAAATCATTATTTTATTCGATTTTATTATTTTGCATTTCGTTGGAAATAATTAGTTGAACACAAAATGTAGTTGAATCACAGTTCCAAAGATAGGAATAGTATAGCAGTAAATGTATATTATTGCAGAATATTATTTTTATGGGCGATGCATTGCATATAACTTTTAATATTTCGTGAGCTTTTTTGCAGTTTTTTTGAAAACCTATTAAGATTTAACTGTAATATATTTGCAAAAACCTTCGCGAGCCACAGAAAAGGCCTTCGCGATCCAGCCTTGGGTCGCGGGCCGGGTTTGGCCGGGCCTGCTCTATACAAATTAAAGGTTTTGGCTGAGTTTAGTAATCCGTAAACAAGAGTGTGAGAAATACTAATTAATAATATATGATAGAGATCTTTTATTATATGTATATTTCACACACAGGTTCACGGATCACATTTTTTTCATCTGCAAAAGTTTACAATGCATAGTAACTAGAGAAGAGCAAAAGCTAAAGCTAAATTTCAATATAAGCTCAAGCTTAACAACATGTAATACAACTAATTTAAACAATTTATTAAAACTATTTAATATTTATGTAAGGATTTATGTATGTTCTCATTTAATGCTTTACTTAGTGTTGGATCTATACCTAAATTTTGTGGAATTAATTCTACTTTAACAGAATAATTTACACTCATTTTATATACAATTCAACAATATATATACTGGTATATGGTATATAATTAATACACGTATTGATTAAATCGATTTCATAATTTGCTTTTTGACAGAATTTTTTTCAATTAATTGAAAAAATGATAATCACATTTGCAATACCTTGTAATAAGAGTGACTTATACAAAAATATAACAAAAATATAAGCTCATGAAATACATATTAAAATTTACATAACAAATTTTTAATGTGTTTTTAAGTAATACGAAATAATTAAAATTCGATAAAATTTATGCACTGTATTTAATTTTTAAAATAGATCTATGTGAAGCATATTCATGTATTACAAATGTTTGCATTTTATATCTCTAATACTCAATTCACAAGTCATAAGAAACTAAACAGTGTCTTAAAGTGAAAAATTATTGTAAGTATTTTTGTGTTTTTTTAATGTTTTTCTGCACTATGAATGAACAAAAATATTTCAAAATTTAAATCTAAAAAGTAAGTGTAGAAAATTAAATACGTAGCGATTCTATAGTTTTAAAAAAATTTGGTTTTAATATATTAAGTTCTACAATAATCTATGTAATAATCTTACTAAATGTCTAACGCTCTATAGGTTTGGCCCCTGGACATGCTAGAGAGTCGAGACCAGTATAACTAGATTCAGCATGACCTGAACCGGAAATTTTTGAAAGAAATTTTCCCGAAAAGTGACCAGTGGCCAAGTCACCGAAGTAAAAGCTTGGCCACCAATGGTTTTCTATGGGAAACAAGGAAAAGTATACAGTCTATGACTGTTTAAAAAGCGCGATCGTTCTGTATTTTTGCTACTTGTTTAAATCTCTAACCGTTCCCATAGTAAAGTATTATTATCGGTAGTTTTTTGTCGGTAACTTGGCCACTGGTCACTGGACACAGATACCTGTCTTATGATTGAATATATATAAAAATAAGAAATTATTAATATTTATTATAGCCAAACATTTTCGTGTAAATCCATTCTCTTCCTCAGAAAAAAATATTGGTTATAATAATGATATAAACTTTTCATTACGACTAAATTGACGTTTTCTCGTAATAACAATAGACATACAGTGTTTTGCATCTTTAAGCACTACATATCTCAGTGAGATTGCGCTTAAACTTTCTTTTAATTAAATGGAGAACCTTTTAGGCCCCGTTCAGTTTTCTCACGCCACATATGGAGGTTCACTATATGGAGGTTTACTATATCGAGGTATTACTGTATATACAATATATTTATGTATGCCTTTCTCAAGAAAAATCCTGCATACTTACTGCCTCCGAAATAACACTTTCTTACAAAGCATATGATTAATAATAAGTTTTGAGAAAAAACTTTAATAAATCAAATACAATAGTACCCCGTTATAGTAAAATATAATATTATAGTAAATTCTCGATATACTGAATGAAAATTTTGGTACATTTTGTTGCACATGTATTAAACTAAATTTATAAAACCTTTTATTAGTAAAACCTCCTTAGAGTAAATACAAGTTTCCAATCCTCTGATATTCGTTATAACGGGATATTCCTGTATGAGTTTTGTGAATGAACTGAATTTTGTATTAAAAATATAAACAAAAAATGAACCGAAATCAATGTTCTATTGAAGAAAAGATAACTATTTTAATTCTTTTTGTTCAGGGAGAGTCGATAAGGTATTTATTTAACTAATTTATTAAAAAATAATGTATAACAAATTCATATTAATTAAGGGCTTATTTGAAAAAATGTATTAAACATTGTTTACATTTAAATAAGACTAAGGTTTGAATTTTTCGGGACTCTAGCAATATATCTCTGATAACGGGAATGTCTAGACCAAATGTTTTTTATTGGATAGACCGTTAGACAGTAGATCGAACGCTAACCCGAAAACCCGGGTCCGGTCGAAATTACTCTATTGACTCGGACAATGAAGCAGAATTAATTTTAGCTTTACTTAATGACCCAAAACCTGGTCCGATAACATTAAGAAATAGACTTGGCCTTAATTGCTGCCCGAATACAATAACTAAATGTCTAAATCAATTGGGACTTTTTCAGCGTGTTGCAAGAAAAAAGGAATTTTTAACCCGACGTCATTTAGAATTAAGATTAAATTTCGCACGAGATCATCAAAATTGGACTCAATATGATTGGGATCGGGCTATTTTTACGGGTAAATAATAAACTAAATTTAGTTTCTCCGGTGTTGATTTTTCAATTTTATAGACGAAAGAATTATGCAAAGTAGCCCAACAGGCCGGGTATGGGTTTTAAGACCCGAAAACTCCAGAAACGATCCCAAATATATCAATAGGACTACTCATAGTGGCCGGTTTTCTATTAAAATGCATGGATATGTCTCTGGTGCTGGTGGGCTTGGAGTTCTGACCAGAATTCACGGGAAATATAATTCTGAAAATTACGATGGAATTCTTCGGGAAATTTTCCCAATAATTAATGACGAATTTCCCGAAATGATTGGATTTTTATGCATGACCGCCATCCTGCACACGTCTCAATTGAAACCAGAAATTTTTTATTAAATGAATTTCCCGAAGTGGCCGCCCGAATGATGGATTGGATCCCGAAGGTTGCGAATTTGAATCCCATAGAGAATTTGTGGTCACTACTCGTTTATGGTGTCTCACAATTGAGCCGAACTATGGGAATCCCAACGAATCCTGACCAACTCTCAAGGGGATTGGACTCATTATTAAAATATAAACTGAATATTTTTTTATAATAATTTATTAAATTTAATATTTATATTAATAAAGACAATAAATTATAATTGATTAAAATTTTTAATTTTATATTAATTTATAATTATATAAATATGGGAAATAATTATAACCCCTATCGCAGGTATTAAAGAGTAATGACCCAAGTCCATAAAGCAC
>JAQGAM010000315.1:0-14121 GCA_034697665.1 Nanhermannia comitalis
TCGACCACATAATAGATGCCATCGATTGTCAGCGATGTCTCCGCAATATTTGTTGCGATCACTACTTTTCGAGATCCAGGAGGTGTCGGCTCAAAAATTCTGGTTTGCATTTCGCTGGGAAGAGCCGAATACACCGGAAGAATAATTAATTCGGGAACTTCTGGACCCAACGATTTCATTCGCTCGTAAAGTATTTCACAGGCGGTATCGATCTCTTCCTGTCCGGTCAAGAATAGCAGTATATCTCCGGGCGGTTCAGTTAAATGGATTTGCATTACAGTAATCAGAGATGCGTCCAAATAATCAGTTTCTGGTTCTTTAGTGTACAAAATTTCGACCGGAAAAGTACGGCCGGGAATCGTGAATATCGGCGCCTCAAAGAAGTACTGCGAAAACTTGACCGCATCTAAAGTGGCGGACGTGACGATCAGCTTTAGTTCTGATCTTTTCTTTACGGTATTCTTCAAAAGGCCAAAAAGCACATCAGTATTAATAGTCCGTTCGTGCGCTTCGTCTAACATAATGACGGAGTACTGTTTCATATCCGGATCGATCAGACATTCTCTCAAAAGCATACCGTCTGTCATGTATTTAATGACAGTTTCAGGACTCGTACAGTCTTCGAACCGAATGGTATAACCGACTTCTTGTCCGAGACGACAACCAAATTCTTCAGCGACTCTCTTTGCGACCGACATCGCGGCCACTCTTCTCGGTTGAGTACAACCTATTTTTCCTCTTGCAGTATAACCCGATTCAGCCAAATATTGAGTTATTTGAGTTGTTTTTCCAGAACCTGTTTCTCCGATGACTATTAGAATCTGGTTATCAAATACAGCTCTCACTAATTGATCTTTAAATGTATAAATAGGTAAACTCATGCGCTGTTCTATTAAAGTGAGTTGAGTTTTCTTTCCATAGGAAGCCTTCGCCCCTCCAGTGATGTGTTTCTTCCATTCGGGCACGTCTTGAACGTTAACACCAATGCCTCTCATATTAGCGGCTAATGTCCTGCTCTCAGTGTCAGGCAAAGGGTCGATCCAACTCTTATTCAAATTGGAGGGAATGGCGTCCATCTCAGCCTCTCTTTGTTGTTGTTTAACTTCGCGCCTCTCTTTAGAGAGCGCCGACTGCATCATAGCCGCCTGCGCTAGAGAGCCGTCTGGATTCTTCACTATTCTTACAGGACTCAAATCCATAAGATTAGCCCTTCCGTGACCTTTAAGAAAGGCGGGCTCTTCTTCTACTAATTCTATTTCAATGTCTTCGTCGTCGTCGTCATCATTCTTAGGCAGAAGACCACTCACTTCATCGAATTCAGGCAATTGAGACTTGTCTAAGACATTTGCGGCCATCATCTGCTTTAATTCCCATTTTTCAGGTGAAGATATTCTCTGAACAATACGTCTTCTGCTCTCCACATCTTCGTCGTCAAGCTTTTGCATTCCGGCCAATGGTAGTGAAAGCGGTCGGTCAGGATTTCTGGCATTTATCAAGTCATCATTGTTTGGATCTTTTCTATCACATGAAGGGTTCAGATCTTCGCCCGTTTCCTGATCCACGTCTTTAATAGAAAGACTAGTTTTTTGTCCCGTAAACGAAAGTACTTTAACTTTAATGCGTTGTCCTCTTTGCACGACTTCACTCACATTATTAACTCTTCCCTCACGTCTCAGTTGTGAAATATGTACCAAACCTTCCCATCGCTTTCTGAGACCATCCAATTGGACAAAACACCCGAATTGCATAATATTTGTCACTTTTCCGCTATAGATCGCGCCCACGACTGGCTCTGACGGCAATTTTTCCCATTCTTTCTCTTTTTCTTCTTTACGTGATTTATATTTTCTGTCTCTGTCTTTACTCCTACTCCTGTTTCGATGTCTGTCACGATCTTTGCTATAATAGTCTCTCTCATAACTTCTGCTTCTATTTCTTCGACGATCACGACTTCGATCACGACTTCGATCACGACTTCGATCACGACTTCGATCACGACTTCGATCAAGACTTCGATCAAGACTTCGATCACGACTTCGATCACGATTTCGATTATGACTTCGATCATGGCTTCGATCATGGCTTCGACTTCGGTCCCGAACCCTATCATGACTTTTACTTCTATCTCGACTGCGATCAGGACTTCGATGACTTCTTGATGTTCTGTTTCTTTCTCTGCTATGACTTCTATTACTTTTATCTCTTTTATGCGATTCATTTGGACTTCTCTTAAGTCTGTCATTGTTTTGATCGCATTGAACACCACTTTTGGGCGCAAGTGATTCGAGAAAAGCCATCACATCGTTGGCCACCATCTGGTCTTCAGTGACCACAATATCAGCTTTGATGTCCTTCTCTTCAGTGTCGAACTGCTGGTCTTTATTGAGCATAAGTCGAACTTTTGGATCATTAGGTATTGCGAGGAATGGAAACAAAGCTCTTTTCATTTGAATATCATTTTTATCAACTTTTTTATCCTCATTTTGTTCTTCTGTTTCAAATGATTTATAATTAGAATTATTTTTTGGTTTCATGTGTTGAATAATTCTCAAAAGATTCGCAATAAAAGAGTCACTGAATTGGGCCTTATTTTCAATCAAAACAGACTTAAATGAGTCGAAATTATTTTTAGTTTCGGACAACTTTATGATGAATTCCGCCATATCTTTGTCATTAAAGCCCAAGTGATTCTCTAATTCCGTACAAATCTTTGAGACCAAAGATAATTCTTGCAATTTCTGCAATTCATCCATTATTTTGGTTAAAAATCCATTAATTATTAACAAATAACTAAATTATTTTCAATGCATTCAAAACACAACTCAATCAAAATCTCAAAACATAAAAAACGTTTTTTGAAGACTGTATTAATATTTGATTTAATATGTTTAGACCTTATCTTTTTGTATACCTGTTATCGATATATCTGATTCATAAATCGTAAGTTTTTTAAAAGTGAGACTTTAATCAAATTTTGAAGGGTTCAACGGGTTTTACTCATGGAGTTGGGTCAGAATTAGCGTCGATTGGAGTCTAGTTCTAAATTTTTCAACTTTACGACTGTTTTGTTTGAAATTAAAATACAATGCATTTGTAGAAAGATTTGCACAAAAAACGTCTTCATCTCATTCGCAGCTTAAAAATGTCTTTTATTACAAAAGATATGCTTCAAAACTGCTTCCCATCTGTTTATGACTAACACTATATCTTATAATAATTTTATAAAATTTTAGTTTTAATCTAATAATAAATAATTAGTTAATACTCTTTTTAATTTTTATTTTTTAAGAAATTTATTTAAAAATGTGTAAAAAGTGTACATAAAAAACGTGATAATATATGAATCCATTAGATAAGAAATGATTGACTGTTAATATTTGGAAACATATAATTCATAATAAATTCATATTTGTTGACAACATATTAAATATTATTCAAAGTAATGGACAGAGAAGAGAAACAGTTGGACGCAGTGGTGGACGCTCTCATAGTAAGAGTTCAGGACTTGAAGAATGCTTTGAATGCTTTCATATATCGAATGGAAACAGAATACGAGAGCCTTTCGTGGACTCAATTCATTGATAGTTTTGCACTATTTTCGGGACAAATCAATAATATGATGAAAATAGTAAAGAATGACAAAACTCCTGCTCTTCGTAATCGAGTTCTATTACCACTACTTCTTTCGCCAGACATTGACGAAGAGTTGGCGAAACTGACAGAAGGGAGGGTTCAGTCTTTCAATCACGATATGGTTCCCGACTATTTGCGGACAAAACCCGAACCAGAGATAGAGTCAAAAGAGAGTGTAATCAACACAAAGGTGTCAAACATGACGGCAGATCAGGCACAGAAACAGATAACAACTGCTAATAAAATAGTTAACAATATGACTGATTTGGTTAAAAACAGTCGCGAAGAGTGGGAAACAGAGTCGAGTCGGGCCAATCAGACGCCCACCTCATCCATGACCGACACCACCGCTTTGATCGCTGCCATCAATTTCGGCAAAGGACTCAAGTCATTGGCCGCCTCTCCGAAGGGTCCTATCAGTCAAGTTACACCTCAAGTGCCACAAACAGCGCCCAATCAGAGACCAGGAGGTGGTAAAGCGCCGGCAACTATCAAGACTAACATCAAAGCCGCCAATTCTATTCATCCGTATAATCGATAATTATATTTAAATTTATTCATTTTTAAACTATTTTTGTTTTTTCAATTAAATTATTGCTCTTTTTATATACAGTGTTATTACGGATTGTATTCTATTGAAAATTCTTAAGTGTTGTCATATATAAAGTTAGGCCCCATTTTAGGAACCTGTCCGTACTTTAGAAAGAAGTTGTTTAAAAGAGGGGAAGTCGGTATGGCTCAGTGGAAAGGTGTCGGGACTCATGATCGTGAGTTCGAACCCCGAACACTTTGACAGCGATGGGCCACATGTCCATTGTTTTCGGACAATCCCAGGCCCGTAGCGTTATCCCACACCGACACGGGGTGACCCCCGCAATAATGTCACTAACTTTGGGCAAATGTGAGATCTGTTGAAAATGAGTGGACTGAGGAAAATATATTTAAAAGGATTAAATGGATTTTTATTTAAATCCGACTCTGGCTAAAAAGTTTTTTAAATTTTGTATTTTAATTATATTTTTGTCACTTTAAATAAATCCTTATTTTTCAGACATTTCTATAGAATTTATTATAAAATCTCATTTTGCAAGTATTGTTGACAGAAATCAACTTTAAAATGATAGGATTTCTCAAATAAATGGATGTCTGTCTCTCTCAATGCTTTGTCTTCAAAAGCTATAACTTATGCTAAAATTGCAATTACAGTAAAAGGTCCGAACCGACCAAAGCCAAAGCTATTACGGGGTTTCACTATAACCGAACAAAACCTTAGATATGAGAATCGGTAGAGAGCCAACTCTTCACTATAAAGGGGTATAACTAATTAAAAACTCAGTGAACAAACTTGTGTTTTTACTTAATTAGCAAAAATGTGATTCATTTGAAAATTATACGTATTTTAATATATGAAATATTTAATGTAAAGTATAATATAATGTAAAATATGTATCTATTAATTATCTCAATATGACTCATACACGTATTATTTGAGTGTCATTTCGTAGACTTTTGTAACAAAATCTCAATTCGATTCAGTAATAATTATCATAGGTTTTGAAAAAAAAATTCATTTAAAACAACCGCTACGACAAAGATCATAATAAAATTGTGTGTAATATTAGTTTTGATTTATTTGAACGCATTCACAGCTTTGAGGCTCAAAGTTCTTCAATTTCTTAATCAATGGATTCCCGTCTTCAGTCAAAATGACAAAATCTATATCTTTGTAATCACTTGGTTTGCAACCGCTCTGATAGCCCTGTAATTAAAAAATATCAAAATTATATATTTATAACTGTATTGTTTTTAATTATTCTATTCGAAAAAGTATTTTATTAACATATGTTTATCATAACTTATAGTATATTGAACTCAAAACTTAAACCATTACAAAATATTTGCTAAGATTACTACGATTTGACTGATAAACATCTCAAACTAATTATGGAAATCAATATCAAACTTGAATTGATTTAAGGCTAAGAATAATTAAGCGACACAATGAAGACTAAATCTTATTAAATTTTATTATAAATAGAAACTCATTTATTCAGGAAATTCTGAATTAAAGACAAATTAATATCTGAATATATTTTCTTATTCTAATAAATAATACTTTGAAACTTTTTGTTGCTTTTAACGCTACTCTAAAATAAGGACAACATTTCTTTGTTGTAATTAAAAATCACCAATAATAATAGATAGTAATTAGATTATAATAATTGAACGTATGGTCTAATTTTTGTGGAACGCTAAATTTTAGTCAAGTTTTTCTTTTAGGTTTCTAGTTATCAGTTTAAGTTTATTAACTTAGAAAAGCTTTATTTAGCTCTACTTTCTATTGATTGTATTGCAAATGCATGTTATATAAAAAGCCTAACATTTCATTGAAGCGCTCAATTATCTTAAATTAATAAAAATAAATAAATAAATCTTTAATCAACACTGAAACTTATTAATGGAAATTAAAACTCCATTTCATTAAAACCCAACGAAACAAAACTCAAGTTGTGCTAAAATTTCAATACTAAAACAAACTTATTATTAACCAAATTTACAAACAAAAAAATACATTTGAACTTATTTTCTGATATAATGTTTTGAGTAAATCGAAATTTTTTGTTTTTTGTTTTTAAGTTTTTAGAAAGCAAAGCGACCGCGAAGTACATGTCTAGACTCCAAAAACTAGACACAACACCCATAAAAAATTTATTTTTTACTGAATTAGAATAAATTCTCTTAAAAAATTGAAGGTCTGGGAAATCAATAGGTTTCAAAGGCTATATCATTGCGAAAGTTTAATCTAAAATCCAATAACTCGTCAATTTTCACAAGTATTTGATACCGTATTAATAATTTATTATTAAGAATGAAATATCACAAAATTATACACTGATGGGGTCGTTATCATCTTTGAAGTTCCCAAACCATTTGCCAATAATTTTTTCAATTATTTTTATGCATTTGACTGATTGACAAGAGCAGAATTGAGGCGCCCAAACCTTAAATCATTTTTGCAGACTATTTGCAGATCTTTTAAAGCTTTTTGGCTTAAGTTTATATGACTTTAACCCCAATCTCGAGTATTTTCAAAATATTTAAAGAAATAATTTAAAAATTGAAGTCTTCAAAGATTTATTTGATTGTCCCATAAATAGCTTTTAAAAAAACATCGCTAATAATCGGATACTATGTATAGTCGGATAACTAAATAGTCAACAATCAGCCAAAATATTTATAGTAACAGTATTTTTAAACATTTTTGTATATAAGTTTATAATATACAGAAAATGAGTGTATTAAGTGAAATGCTAAAAAACTAATGCAAAACCTACGTACAAAATATTTGTAATTTGATTGTAAGTCATCAATTAAGATGCATTAAATTATTTTTAGCTTCAGGCTCAGATATAATTGAGTTGAGTTGATCTCAGACTATATGAAACTTAGCAACTTTATTCATTATAAGATACAGGTATAAGTACTATGTTTTTAATGCAAAGAAAAATTAATGCTTTCAAGCTTTCGAAATTGTTTGCAATGCTAATTAGCTTTTCCGAGAATCTAAAATTATTTTTTCTTATTAGAAATCTATTTTTATTTTATAGTTTTTGAATTTACTGTACAGTGCATTCATTTATTTTATACATTTAATTATCCGCTGATTATTCATTTTAAAATTTTTAAAAAAATATAAAACAATTTATTTTCAAAAGAATCTTTGTTAAATTTATATCTATAGCAAATAATGGGCTTTTGAAAAGACCTTTGATAACTTACGACATAAAGATTTTCAATATACTATTTTTATAATCCCGAATGATCTAAAGCTGAAGATTTAATGCCTAAGAACGTAATTAACTATAAAAATGTGTTTGAAATTGATTAATAAGATAGTTATTTTGAAATCCATTGTATTATAATTGAGATAATTTGAATCTTCTGTTATATGCAATTTTAAGATAAAGCACATGCAAAGTGAGCTTTTGCTCTACAATATTAATTATTCAATAATTTTTAAAAAAAAATCTAATTTCAATCTTTTCAATCTCATAGAGATTTGACTGACAATTAATATCATACCCTATGCTTATAACAATGTCCGGTGCAGGTGACGGTGTCAAATGAAGTGGGATATATAATTATGTCTTCGAGATTAAGATCTTTAATGGAAATGTTTGTTTTCTGCATTTTACAGTTGTCCTTATGGCTCATTCTCTGTGCGAGTCTTTTCTTCCGCGATGTGATCTCAGTTACATTCACGAGATTTGGAGAAGTGATTTGTTGGTCTTGAACTACCTCTACTGTGAGCAAATCCAAAGTAGGATAACTCTCATTATCAAAAAGTGATGTCTCATTATTAACATTTGGATATATGTCCGCCAAATTAGGCATTGGTGTGTCTTGAACTGTAACAAATTCAATTTTAACCCTTTTTGATAATTAAAATTTGGTCAAAACGTGAATTAAAACCCAATGAAATGCCCAAAAACTTGTTTTATTACTGATTACTGATTGTACTAATTGTACTAATTATACAAATTGTACGAATACCTGAACAATTCATTTGATTCAAATAGAGTGGAGGACTGAGATGAACGCCATACGCATCTTCTATATCAACGTAGAGACCGAAGTTTCGGGTGGGATTGTTTTGCCAATAATTTATGGCATTAATCAGATTAAACTCAATAAGTCCTCTATAATTAAAGGGAACTGTTCTGCTGTCCACAAGTCTCTTCTTCTCTGAATCATAAATTATATTCCTTTTATCGCTAAACTTGTAACAAAAATAACTTTACTATAATTTTTTACCTCTTCTGTTTGGTCTCAATGGTCTCATGTACTGATATACCGAAATGGTAAGGCCTTGTTGTGTAAAAAACCGTTGGATATGTTCGGAAACTAAAAACATTAAATATAGAAAGCATTCAATAATTGAATAAATTATTGGGCGATTACTATACTGTATAAGATATCATATAACGAGATAAGAGATGCTATTCTCAAATAAGTTGATTGACTTTTTATTTGAAATTAATTGGATTTCAATTTTTTTTCTTAGAATTAATTGGTTGATGATTAAGCCGGACATAGAATTGCATTTAAAATTCACAAGATTTTCAACTGACATGAATGAGTATAAGATTATTATTGTAATAATACAGTAAATTTATTTGATTAAAATTAATTTTAAATTATTATTTTTTAGTCCAATAAATCCCTGGCTCTGGTATTAAGCTTTGCTGTTATAAACAAAAACAATGTTTTGAATCTGATTGACTTTCATCTATAAAATTGTCGAAGCAATGAACTGATACTCATATTTCAAACTGAATTATGATTGAGTGTAACTGTTATAAAACTTCAATTATATTATAGATTTTATTGTATGACAAAATAATGAAATATAATAATTACTGATATCATTGAAAGGCGTTGCATCAGGAGGAGGATCATTAAACTTGTCAATACGTAACTTTGCCGATACAGCAGTTACTGCTGTCCGAGATTCTGAAGAACGCGGGAAACTAATGTCATAATAAAGTCTCATTACAGAGTCAGAGTTTTGATTCCATAGGACAGGATCGGTATGATTTGGTACAGAACACGACGGATAGAAGCTCTGCAAACGTTCGGCAAAGATTTCTGATGAGGAAATTTCATTAACCCCTGTTACTGCTCCTGTCCTTGGAGTGGGAGCACCAGCACCTTGTACTACACGAGTGAGTATGTCTTTCTCATCATTGCTGAATACGTTTAAATCTCGTGATGAATTAGTGGTACGTCCAGTAATTCCTAGTCTTTGTAATATTTGGGTCTGAATTAGAAACAGTCGCTCCTGACGTTTCCTAAACAAATTATAAAGAGAAATAAGTGCTATCTTTCCAGAGCTATCAACTTGTACTACAGTGAAGGAGCTTTTGAGTGAGTAATGCATTTATAAAGACGCATATTGTGTGCTATACAGTGGTTTGGTGTAAAGTTTGATCAATTCATCTGTAAAACATCAAATGAACTTGACATCAATGGAATCAGTGTTTCATCTGTAATACATCAACGATAATCTGACAATTGAGTCCTTTGACCCTTAGATAACTATTTGCTTATAGTTTTATTTGTTAAATCGCTTCAAATAAAAAATTGGATTGGAATGCAGTGACAGTCACATAAAGTAATATCGGACGTAAGACATATCAATTACTAAGTCAAGACTCAAGTCAAACCAAAATAATAGTTTAAGAAAAAACTTGTCGCGACGCTTAATCCCTTCTCATCTATTATTAATGACATTGTCTGATAGCATTACAGTTCATTCCAAAAATAACATTTTGTTTTTTAAATGATTGCACTTTTACTTTTTTTTTAACATTTTTTTAACTACTTTATTAAACTAAAATTTAATAATTAATATCAGTTTCAATTTGAATGAAAGGCTCAAAACTTGAATATTACACAATTTTAATAAATAAAACTTAAAAAATTATTAAACAAAAGTAATTCATTTAATTTTTAATGATAGAAGTTTTAATACTTAACTACATATAAATTATTACATTCAAACTTTTAATGCATTAATTCATACTTTAATGTTCATAAGGATTTTAGGAAACTCTTATTCTTACCTTTCTCTGAATCGTAACTGAAGCTGTTGTGTGTTATTATCATTTTGCAAATCCAGTAAAGTTGTATTCGATAATGAAATTTGTTCTTGTAGTTGATTTTCCATTAATGATGAGTTTAATGAACCATTACTTATCATGTGTATGGGCATCAGTGGAAAAGTTGGTAAACTCGAAACGTTTTGTTGATTATTAGCCGATTGTGTTGATGTGACTTTCGGTGTAATCGATGTGAACAGATATATTAAAATAATACAGACCCACATTTTAAAGTTAATTTGTTTAATCAATTTTTTTTATTGATATCTTATAATTAACAGTAACAGTAATAAAAAAAAAGTTAAATAGTGAGCAAAAATTAGTAACGCTTTTCTTGTAGTAGAAAAATGTGTAAACAGTAGAAGTTATTGCTACCCAACGCGATGACGCTTTTGAGAGCTGTACTATAATAGCTAGAGCTAAAAGTTAGTTTTGGATGATCCTCTTGAAGTGTATGTCCAACAAATTGACTTTTTTCTGGTATAATACAGTTTTACGTCTAGACGACAGGAAATATATGCAGGCGATCGATGGTACACAGAACCTGAATGTTAGAAGGAAAACACGTGAATTATCTTGTTTTAACACCCGCCAAATGTGTGAGAAAGCATTCGGAGCTGATATCACACTTCAGCGATTTAATGTAATATAAGGCGTATAACTAATAGAAAAGTTTTGCAGACAGAAAACAAACAAAATGACACCTTTACTAAAACCTGAAAAAGAGTAATAATTCTTGAGTGCAGACAAAACACAGGTGACAAAACAGCCCGTGACACACAAAACAAGTTCTGTATTCCAATAAATTGTCTGACTATACAGTACTGTTATAGTATTGAGATAGCATTTAATATACAATAATAAGTACTCATTCTAATAAACTTTTTTATGAACTGTACTCAAGTTAATAAAAATGGAAATGTTGATGAACATAAAACTGAGTCTACGCACAAATAATGGTATTCTAGAAGACATTGATGGAAATAGGAATGGATTTGGTTGTGTAGCTCAGCGTTAACCTCACCCCAATTTACATATTCATGCCATTGCTGAGACCGCGTATTCCAATTTACTGTTGACTGCAGAGTCCTATAGAACGTCCTCCAAAAAAAGTTGTAAACCACTCTATATTATACAGTAATGTGAGGGAGAATCCAGACGGGGGTTGAGATTAAAGGATTCCGCAAAGATATGACAACCAAACTACGAAAGGCAATTAGAATTTCCGTGAAGTAAACTCCTCTAAATTCCTTCAAACATGAGTTTTCAAAGAAAAGAAGATGAATTAGAGCGCCATTAATGAGAGAGCCGCTAACAACTGGCATCTTAGAGATGGAAATTACCTGTCTGTGTCCGTGCCTAATATGCAATTAGTATTTAGTCTGTAGTGAAGAAGGCCAATGACCAAATCAACATTTCTGAGATAGAGTTAAATCTTCTATTCTTAAAGGTATGACTTAAGCAATTCGTTAATTTCTGATGCAGATGGCCTTTTGGATGTGTCGGGGTTCGTACATTTGCGCACTACCAGACGTAGCTATACATATAAGGTATAACACTAACTTACAAATATGTTTAACCATCAATTATCGGCACAAATACTGTTCAGTATAATAATTTATATATGTTATCCGTTGTTAAAGCTGTGTTTAGAGATCAACACTTGTTAGATATTCTAATGCTTAAGTAAACTATAGCTTTCTTAAGTTTGACTTCAATGAAAGCGCAAAACTTCTTAAACTAATTAACAATTAAATTATGATTTATTTAACTTCAATCAAAATATATGATCTCTTTTAGTTTTATATCTAATTTAAATGATTATGAAATACCAAAAACTAGAATATTGATAAGTTTGGTTCATAAGTTTCAGTGCCGTGCCCAGCCTGGGGCCACAGCTCCCAATCTTTTTGAGGCATTTAAGTGTAAGTCTATAGCATTTTAAACGTCATCAAATCTTGGAATTTTCCTATATCTGGTCGGACCAAAAATTTCTGGGTACCGCATATTTTGAAACAGTTCTTATAACAAATTTAATATAAAGTACCAAATTCTGTTTATAATTTAGATTAAGATTTCTGTCTAATTATTATGTTAAAAGAATAATTACTTATTGGAAATGCTAAAAATTTGATTTAATTTTGTATATTCCATATTTATGAGGGTTTTTAAGTTTAAATTTTAACTAATTTCAAACAAAAAAAATAATGGTCTCAATCACGTAACTGCAGTATAATGATTGCACTTCTCAGACACTTTGAAATGAAAAATAAGTCTCAAAATGAGGTGTAATACTCTTTGGTCGCTATCATAGCATTTACTATCAATACTGAGAATTTGTATAATGACTCATGAATTACAGATGAATTAGTACTAAAAACAAATTACAGGTAAATTAATTATAACTTTTATACAGTATGAGACTTATGACTATAAACCCTTCAACTACTTAAGAGTTTTTCTAAAATTTTTGATTCACAGATAAATGAGATAAATCACAATGAAATGACTCACGGCTTCCATAATATTGTGATCATTATCTGGTTTCGATTCTAAATCTTCATTCGAATCATTGACTTTCGATTGCCTACCAATATCATCTTCAGCATGAGTTATGCCATTCTTTTTAGGCTTAAACGAATGTTCATCTTTCCAACTGACTGTGTTAGTGAGGGTTGTCTTTGTCGTTGAACTAACTCTATTAACGTATAATTTTTTTATGATAAGATAAAAATAATAACATTGAGTTATAATCTTTTAATTACTAATTATTCATTAATAACTGATAAAAATATTAAGTTATTAAACAATACTTAAAATAATTCTATAATTAATATAAAAACTTACCCTTTTGTTGAGCCCTCGGGAGATTCGACACAATCTGATAGTATTTCAATATTAGTTGATTGCAATGTTTGACTAAAATTATTGCCGTTTGATTTTAGTAAACTTTTTAATTCGTATTTCTCAGTCTTTTCAGATTTTTTAACAATCTTTTTGCTCCCATTTCTAAGATCCGAGTTTAAGATATTTTGCTGTTTAGTGCTATCGAGTAATAAATCACTGACTTTAGCCATAGCTTTGATTCTTAAAGAGACAAATTGTGATTTAGAATAGAAAAACAATCCTTTAGACTGATTTGAGAGCATTAAAACTAGAGCTATATAATTATGAGCACATTTATCGATACTTTCATTATCACCCATTAATTATATAAATAACATCGCAATTGTATGTTAGGAATTAATACAAAAAAAGCTAAAATTGATATTTTATAGCTTCGAAAGCTAATAGCTTTAAGCCAACGCCCTATATATGATTGTTTGAGCGCATCTTAATCTTGTTTATTGGATTGTCGAATAAAATTTAAAGGTTATAAGTGTTGAGAACTAAGTCTAGAGATATGATATCGATCACAAAGATCACAAATAAGCTCAAGTGCTTGAAAAACAATAATTCATAGTAATGCCTGGGATAGTGACGGCAGTGACAACTTGTTATCTCCTCAATAGCATTAAATGTAATATTTAATCGATTGTTATCTACAAAATTAAAGTGTGTTATCATTTTCGCAGTTTAGTTCATTGCAATCAATAAGTAATTAATTGGTTAAAGCTTTTACGCCTGTATCTAATTTATGCCTTTATCTCATTCATACACATATTCATAGCCTTAATACATATACTGTATGTTTAAATAGTGCTGTGGGAGGTGATACTTAAGATATCTTAAAATAGAGTTTAGTTCAGTTAGAATCAAACCGTTTATTTAAATGATAAATTAGAATTTGATACAAATATCATATTCTATTGACTCTAATATACAG
>JAQGAM010000316.1:0-14106 GCA_034697665.1 Nanhermannia comitalis
ATATATAAAGTAAAAAACAATTAATATTTTGCTAAAAGGACTTAACTGTTTGCCCAACTTTGACAGGTTTTACTGTATATTGATAATGAGAAATGAGTTATACCTGATTTTGTAATGCGAATTAACTCTGGCAGTACTTCAACCCCTATGTCACCTTGCCCCATTGAACCTGAAGAGATTATAGCATCGTAAGCATTGTCCTCAAATGGCAATTTAGTATCATTATATATTAAACAATGAATATAATTTTTATAAAGTCCATGACTTTTAGCTACGTTAAGCATTGCTGGGGTTTCATCGATAGCGTCCACATTCTCGTAACCCAAATTCTTTAATAATCTGCCAATCCTGCCCTGCCCTGCGCCCAAATCTAAAATTCGAATTGACTTATCTAATCCGAGACCAACAAAGCCGGCGACCGCAACTTCTGGGGCGCGATAGCTTTCAAAGTCACAAATTTCGTCATAATGATTGACATATTTTGTGTAGACTTCAACAGTTTGTTCAGGAGTTAAACCGCTATAAATTAAACTTATAAATTCATTAAAAACAGACTCATTAAACGACATTTTCAGGAATGATATCAGTTTAACATGAATTAGATATTATGCAAAAACATGCCTCAAAAACAAGCCGTCTCACAACTAAATTCTTTTTGCAATTTCACAATTTATTTGACTATATTTGATAACATATCATATTAATATGAAATTTATATATTTGTAACATTTAAAGAAACCCTTTAATACTATCTGACTTAATAGCATAAGTTTTTTATCGTATCTATTATTAGATAACAAAAATTTTGCACTCATGTTATACAAATGTTATTAATCCTTATTCAAAAACATAACATTTTCAGAATATTACTTTTTCTTTAAATACCTATTAAGCATATATTTTGATTTTTTTAAAATTAGAGTTTTCTTGTATTTAAAATAAAGTTTTTAAATGGCTGTCGGATAAAAAATTAAAGCAAATAAGAGTTGTCTGATTTATTCAATTAAATAAATATATCAATATATCATATTATTTAAGTCTTGGGTGCTATACGTGATAGATAATGTTGCAGAACCTAGAGATTTAACCCGTATTGTACAGATTTGAGAGATGAGTACAGACCATACCTGGGCAAGGCATAGGTTTGCTTTGGGTGTGACCCTCCCTTAAAAAATGAAAGACAATAAACGTACGTTAGTTTGATTTTTATCAAGTTTTGTAAAAATGTATTCGATTCAGAACAATGTTATCTCTTGCATATGGACTAACAAGAGATATACATTTTTTGAAATCAACAGTTCAATCGTTATTGCGATTAAGCTATAATTAAGCTATCGTGAGTTCGAGCCCCAGGTGCGTGCTGTTTTTTCTGCGTTATGCGGACCACATATCCATTGTTTTCGATCAACCCTCTGGCCCTTAGCCCTAATTTAAATTTGATGATAATTTTTTTACTCAAATCAAAGAGAGATTCTTAATGTATTAAAATTTTAAGCACTGATTTGTTAATCAATGGATGTAAAGCTTTATGAATTTATATATTTTAATCCGGAGAGTAACTAAAGCCTATAGGTTTTGTACAATACTTTCAAAGCGAAACTGAATAAGGATAAAATGCCTGATTTTCAGAGTCATAATGGGAAAGCAAAATAGTTGAAAAGTTGTGGGCATTTTAGTATTCTTTCAAATACAGTATACAGTAAGTGTTTGTTTGATTTAAACTTTTTAAAAATTTTTTTCACTGGTTTGTCATTAATCAGTTAATATGAAAAAGATTTTATACTAAAATATAGAGAAAATGTTTTGCAGTTTCGTTTTGAAAGTATTGTACAGTGATGTCAAATGAAAACTCCTAAGGGATAAAAAGTCTGCTTTTCAGGTATAAAACTGTTGAAACTTTTAATCAATTTAAGAAAATTGACATTTTTTAATGAGTTTTTTTTCTTAAAGTTAGTGAAAGGGCAGAAAGTATGGTACTGTACATTGAATTGAACCCAATATTAAAACTGATAAGACTTATCATTATAGGCCATAGATAAGACTTGCCAAGCAAAGAAATTTTTGGTTAGGGGTCAGACATAGAGAAACCCAACATTTGACAAATTTTTAAAATTGCTACAGACCTGCACTCAAATGCCTGCAAAGTATTGGGGAAATGTGTAATGGTTACGGCCGTTATAGTGAGACCGTTTGGCTGCCTTAACCCCCTTAATCTAATAATCTAAATGTTGAGTCCGATTTCAATTTTAAAATGTTTAGCGATGTCAGTATCAAAACAAGTAGAGAATTAGCGCTATTTTCAAAAAATTGTGGACATTTTATAAAATAATTAAAAAAGTATTCAAAAGAGTTTGGAATTCTTTGATTTAAAAGTATTTGATAAATTCAGGTATATCTTGATATAACAGCTGAATGGGCAGGCGGTGATGCCAAGGAAGCAGTGAAGTGGGATTTTCATAAAGTGTCCACTACTGTATTCAATTTTGATGTTCAACTGCAAAATCAAAAAGTATTACAAGAACATGAGGATCAGGCAGAATGGGGTACTGTTAAGTTTTTTACTGATTCAAATGCTACATATCAAGCAGGGGATGGGGCTGTAGTCAGAGAAGATTTTGTTAAGAACAGTAAATTGAATAATCAAATCGATACCCGTTTCCGTCCAATCAACGAGAATTGGCCTGCTTTTGCTTTTGCTCATGATTTGGGTTCAATTGATAGTAAGGGTAATTCTATTGTTTACGGTATCGCACATGTGAGACATCCAGCAATCAGTTACACGACTGGAAATGTAAATTCGTTGTGGGAAAGCTATTTCAACGCTGATTCAAATGCTTTGATTGAATTTATTTATAATGACAGAGTTCATGCTTTGGACAGCGAATGCATTGGACACTAAAATCCTTACAGACGCACATAGAGTGGGTATGATTTGAGAACAAAAATACAGAATGCACTTAACATTGTTAAAACATTATCTGATTCATAATAAGCTAATTTAAATACATTTAATTAAGGTTTTTGATGTTTTGAGTATAACTCGCACCAAAATATTTCTATAGTTAACAAAAGTTTATTCAAAAAATTGTAATGAACTCAAAAATTCAAATGAATAATAACTAAAAGAAAGATAATTTAAAACTTTTCCTTTTTGAATAAATTGTTTAAAAAGTATTTAACAGTGTATAGTGTATATAGTGTTTGATAATATGTCTTTCATTATTGTTATTGCTTAATATAGAATCTCTTTCGGTTTTATAACATTAATGAGCCGAATGAGTGCCTGTACTTCGCAACTGATAAATGTTTCAGATATTAACCCATTTTTTATGATTTTAATAATATTTACGAATTCATTAAAAAATATTATTATTAAATATATAGAAATAGAAAAGAATTAATAAATTACACAAAACACCGAAAGCGTATTTATATTTAAAGAGCGAAATACGCTGTAATATTTCAAAACTACTATACAATGGCGATGTACTTATGAAACAGCCTTTATATTAAATAAGCATTTATTCTAAAAATTAGTCATTTATTCTTCAGGAGGCGATTCTTACGGTAAAATAGTTTCCGCTGCTTTACGTCAAGCATTCGGTGGAACAGAATTAGTGGGAACTCCAGAAAAGGCCGCATATGGTTAAAGAGATATCTTCTGATGGAAATTGTCAAACGGTTGATGTCATTTATCCTCATTTTCCAGTGTTATACTATTTAAACCCCCACTTAATTAAGTTAATGTTAGACCCACTGTTCGACAATGAAGAGGCTGGCTTTTTTCCGCATAACTACTCAATGCATGACTTGGGCTTTAGTTATCCCAAATGTATAGGACATCGGGACGGCAACGACGAGACAATGGAAGTGGAAGAGAGTGCAAACATGATTATTATGACCGCCGCTTATTTGAAAACTACTAATGATTCTAATTATTGCAAAAAACACTATAAAATATTGAAGCACTGGAGTCAATATTTAGTAGATCACGGACTCTATACTGGTCAGTTAACTCAAACAAAACACACCAACTCGCTTATAGTGAACCGGTCCATACAAAGCACAGCTTTTTAAATAAGAGGGTTTTCATGTTAACGGTGTTCACTTTAAACTGGTTGGAGTGTTATGTGAGTGTATATTGTATGACAATATTCATGTATTTTATTATTTTAATTGAGGCGATGCGTTAACAACTGATGACTTTTTGGGTCGTATTAAAAACTCAACCAATTTATCAATAAAAGCAATCGTCGCACTCGAGGCTATGTCTCAAATGGCCAACGCTTCTGCAAATACAGCTGATATCAAATATTTTTCTGACATCGCTCACAATTACGTCAAAGAATGGCTAAATCACGGACAAGACTCAGCCCAAACTCACTTCAAAGCTGGTTATAATGATAACAACGAAACCTGGTTTTTGTTGTATAACTTCTATGCCGACAGACTTTTGGGCACAAATATTGTTCCCGAAAATGTGAGTTTTTGAACAAATCTTAGAAAAATTAATATTGCTTTCAATTTAAACATTTTCTAATATAGGTTTATAAAGAACAGGATGAATGGTATTTAAAGAATGCTAAGAAGTATGGCATCCAACTGACCAGCACTAAAACATATACAAAGGTTCACTGACTGGGAGATGCATTACTTGGCCTCTTCTCATAATGAAAAACTTAGACATCTCTTGTTTGATGTGACCGCACAATGGCTCAGAGAAACCAAATCAAGAGCACCCTTCCCTGATTGGTTTGATATAAACACCGGTGACTCGCCTGGTACTAGAAATAGGCCTGTTATCGGTGGTGTTTTCGCTCCTTTAACTCTTGCAAACAAATAAAATAATGTTTTAAAATAAAATTATTTTTTAAATTAATTTATTTAGCATTAGTCTAAAGATTAATGAAACTAATATTTAAATACTCGTTTGCTTTTATGGGAACCCCACTCAAGAACCTCTGTGTAGACCCGCAGAGCCCTGTCAGTTATTTTTTAACCCGAATGTCTTAAAGGTTTGGCAAAATTCCTCAATAGATATTTAGATTAGTTGACAGTTATTTTATTGAATATCTCAATCAATTTAATTGATTAACATAAATAAATTTAATTGAATAAGCGATATCTTTGACACTTCAAGGATACCACTCAAAGATAAAATATTTAGTGATAGGAAAACATTATTTACAATATGATCTTTAAATTAATAACAAATATTCAAATATAAACTTTTTAAATTATTTTGTGAGTAAAAACATTAAATTCGAAGCAACAAAATCTTAGTTCATTTTCATATTAAATATTTCGCTTAATATAAATGAATATTAAGGATTATATAGCTCTCGACAGTTGGATTGTCACCTTTTTGATTGGATTAACAGTTTATTATTTAGTCGATTATGTGAGAAAAATTCAATCTTATCCGAGAGAACCGTTTCCTTTGCCTATAGTCGGAAATTTGCTGCGTATGTAAAGTTAAATGTTTTCTTAGAGAATATCTTTTCCTATAATATATTGAGATTTGATTATTTAAGTCTTCAGAGGACCACATAGTGATCCGTCTCCTGTTTTTAAATTTATTGAATGGGCCAAAAAGTATGGCCCAATATTTACAATATGGGCCGGACCTACACCTATAATTGTGGTCAACAATTATGAACTCAATACTGAGGCCTCAATTGTTAACAGAAATGGTTTTATTGATCGCTCGGACAGTATAATGAGTAAGTTTAACAGTATATGCATTGCATTGTATTAACTTTTTACAAATGTTTTCTTTCTCTAAACATTTAATAAAATAATTTAAAGACTACTGGTGTTAGTGAACACGCTTTTGAAAATAAACCTGAAATTATAGATTGATTTGTTTGTAAAGCGAATATTTTGTAGTATTGAACATATTTTAAGTAATTTGAATTATAATTTTTTTTCATGAATACAAGTTATTCGTATTAAACATTAAATTTTAATTCACTAATAATCATACTTTGCTTGTTATGACTTTGAGAAAATCATTTTTAACCTAAAATTATCTCATTTTGATAAAAAAATAGGTTTACTTTAATTTGAAATGATTGCTATGATTAAAATATTATTGAACTTAAATTTTTTTTCGTATAAACAAAACAGTTAACTCACATCAATTTTATTATAAATTCTTTAAGAATCTTATAATAAATTATTACTTTATTTCTATTACAAATTAAAATGAATTCTTTTCTATGAATACCATTGGCATAAAAAGATCGTATATTCAAAGGCAATAACCAAAATATATTCGCCTCATCAGGACCTGCGTGGGAAGCGTTGAGAAAAGTCGGATTTTTAGCTGTTAGGTAATAATAATTTGCAATAATTAAGTTTATTAGCTTTGAACTCAAATTTAATTAAATCTCAAAAAATATATTTTAAAATCTCTAATAAGAAAATTTGCGGTCAGCGAAAGGCTTCCATTGATGGCAAGTGAGATAATTGACGACACCATACAAATGATGCTCCAAAAAAAGGAACCGTTAGACCCAATCATTTTCATAGATTATATGATTTATAACATACTCGCATATACTGCTTATGGAGAAAAGTAACACTTTTTGACGAATCCAAAAATTATTTGTTTAATCGATTTAATTATTATTCAGATTTTCTTCAATTAAAGACAAAGCCTTTCTCAATGCAAAACGAATTAACGATGAATTCTATGACATAGCAGGCAATGGACTAATCAGTGAATTCATTCCATGGTTAAGACCTTTTTATTATAGAAAAGAACTTAAACTCATCGAAATAATGAACGCATCATTAGATATAACTAAAAAACATTTTATGGAACACAAAATGAATTTCAATCGAGGTATAAAAATTGTTTATATATTGGATATAAAGGTGTCCAACAAATAATAGAACTAACTTTGCAGAGCTATAAACTTTTATTGCATACAGAGCTGAATAATTTCTTTTATTCTCTGAAACATCTCTTTTGTTCTATTGAGAGCTGTTTAACATGTTATACAGTAAATCAAAGCTTGCTTTTAGTATATAAGTTACCGGTATACACATTTACAATAATAACAGAATAAAATTTTCAAATCAAAAATTACATTTCATTTCAAATATAGGTGTTGTTCGGGATTTTACTGATTGTGTACTCGAAGCCAAAGAAGAAGCTCTTACAGAAGATTCATCGAGAGCTAAATTCTTGACTGATAATAACCTGTTTATGGTTGTGAGCGATTTATTTCAAGCGGGAACCGACACAACACAGACATTTATGAGATGGGCATTACTTTTATTAAGCAATGATCCAGAACTTCAAGAAAAAATTCATAACGAGATTATCAATAATATAGGGGATAGAAATCCAATACAAGAAGATAAAAAACTCTTGCAATTCACTTATGCATTCATAAAAGAAATTCTAAGATTCCGACCTTCAGTTCCTGTTGGTATAGATCATGTCAACTCTGCTGATACAGAATTGGGTGGTTATAAAATACCAAAGAATACGAGAGTTATTTTCAATCTTTATGCGCAAAATACTGATCCTAAATATTGGACTAATCCGGAAAAGTTTGATCCGAACAGATTCCTCGATAAAAATGGGAATCTATTGACCGGACGTTTGCCTAGTTTTGTGACTTTTGGTTTGGGACGTCGCGTATGTCCCGGAGAAAAGTTAGCGCTTAATAATGCTTTTCTTATGATTACAAGACTGGTCCAAAATGTTAGATTCGAATTATTGACCGGCAGTTATAGTGCGGATCTCATGCCTGTTAACATTCTTTTTGGATTTTTCCCTAAAGATTACAAAATAAGGTGTTTTGCAAGAAATTAAATAATTGCTGTGCTATTAATCAGAGTAACCCATAATAAGTTAAAATATGAAATTGTGGGACAAACCACATATTTTTGAACTTTTTATCAAAAAATAATTCAATATAATCAATCGGGTTCTGGTCAAATGTTTTCGGGCTGCGGGACCCAAATTATTTCATTAATTGAGTCAAAGGCTTAAAATAGTAGTAATTGTAAACAAAATTAAGTTTTATTGTTTTAATCATTTTATACAATTTTATAGTTCTGTTTATTTGCAAAACTGTTCATTGAGTTGCTTTAATTGATACTAAATTTATGTTAGATTTTAAGCAATATATTTGCTTTAAGAGATGTTTAGATTATGGCCTTTCATTCTTGACCAACAAGAAATTAAGTAAACATACATTCAGTTTAAATGGTTTTATTATAAAATAAACGACGTAGTAGTTTAATCTTTAAATATGTTTAATATTAAAGTCTCAACTATTGAAATACTTTAAGTATTGTTAATATTTCTATATTATAAAAATGTTGAATATATATAATCTAAAAGTAATAAACTTCAACACATCTATAATTTATATTTTGATTTCTTAAGTATCACAACTTTAAGTCCGGTATCATATCTATAACTGTTATTTATAAGTTAAAAGGTATCAATATATTTAAAATGTGAACTCAAATCATTTGGTTTTTCCTATTTCTCTATATTTTCAAACATTACTAAACCGGGACTCGGGAACCGTCTCGGCTTTCCGGCAAACTTTTGAACTAAACCAAAACTAAAAATTAAATTTTAATGAGAAAACAACATTCAATATAATTATATGGGTCCTAATAATTATGTAAAATTAAATTTAAATCAATAGAAACATTTGCCTTCTTATGTGGATAAATAAAAACTGTAATGATTAGCAAGAAATCAACTTTAATGCAAGACTTAAGCAAATAACTGATAAAAAATCAAATAGAATTACAGTTTTTTACATATCTTTTTATTCAATATGTATTAGTGATGAAAAATTTTTAAATTAAAATTATTTATACATAATAATTAGGACCCATATAATTATATTGAATGATTTTTTTTCATTAAAATTTAATTTTTAGATTAGGTTTTGTCAGAAAATTTTTCGGAAAGCCGAGACGGTTCCCGGTTGACGGTTCTCGGAAATCAGTTACTCAAATCCATGAGTTACTGCTATACGTGTGTGTCTATGATCAGTGATGGCAAAAGCCCGGGTTCGCCTGGGCCTACGATGATCGTGGGCTCTGGGCTCCTAAATTTAGCCGGACCTTGGCCGGGACCGGGATTTCGACCATTGGGCTTGGGCTCTGAGCTTCAAATCATTTAATAACCAATTAAAACTTAATAATTAATTTTGTACAGTTAATATGATTGACAATAGCATAATGCAACATGTAGCCATTTAGGGCGCGGGTTTAGTGTAGGCAAGAAGAGTGCTCATAAAAATCGAAGGGTATCAAAACTCATTGATTTTAAGACAATTTTTTGAAAAATAGGAAAATATTCATAAACTTTATTGAATTCGGGTCCGGTAAAAGCCCGAAGCCCGTCCGCCTTTAAAACCCGGGCTCGGGCTTTTGTTTTTGCCCAGGCCTGGGCCCGGGCTTTGGGCCTTACCATTACTGTCTATGATTACTGTATGATTAGTGTTAATGCTTAGAGAGCTTAAACTTTTTGTTAACTATTATTTTAAACTTCACTTTGTTCTGTATTTATTATATTTTAGATATATTTTCATTCTTTCACTCGAGTAAATAGTAAGTTAAGGTTAGGTAACAATAAATTATACTTTAAATACTTTTCATAACACATAAATTTAGTGCGAGTCCAACATTAAAATCTCGTTCTAAAGTTTGTTGCATTTGTGCTCCCATTAAAGAATCGATTCCCATCACTGCCAGAGTTATCTTTAAGTCTATCTTTGAGTCATCTTTTATGCCTAGAAATTAATTAAAATATATCTATAGATTCGTATAAATTAATTAAAATATATCTATAAATTTGTATAAACATTTGTTTATAAGTTTATATCAAAATAATTTTGAACTTTTCATTATTAATGCAAACATTTTTAAATAAAGTAAAACTAATGATGTCCACAGGCTTAGGCTGAGCCTAGGCTCCAGGCTCGACTTGGGGTTTTATTTGAGAATCAAGCTCGAGGCTCATACTGTTGAGCCTGTATTCAAAACTTCCCTTCAATTCACAGCGAATTCACAAATCAATTCCTTAATTTTTGCGTTATTTGAGTTTTATTTAACTTTCACGTTGTCTTACATTTATATATTAAAAGCACATAAGTTTATAAGTTTCTGTATATAATCACTGGCGTAACCAGCTTTTGGGTTAAGATGACCATAGCTCTACAGTTTTCCTCAATTTAACTATAGGCCTGTCATACCTCCGATTTTTACTCTGTAGCCCTTTATTGTTGCCCAACTATATTTAATTGTTAGATATGGAAGCTTACAGAGTCCAGGCTCAGGCTAGTTGACAAGCCTAGGCTCAGGCTCGACTTTTTCGAACCTATGGACTTGTAAAACATAAAAAGTATTAATAAAATACGATCAAAATTTCAAATATTCATGTATTTTAACCAAAAAAAGCTAAAATTTCTAAAAATCTCATTAGATTAAGAAATGTGCGCAAAACTTACCTAAAATATTTGCTATTGAATTAATGATATTCTTATTTTTATCTGTTTTTATTTCTTGTTTTATGCCTTTAATAAAACTGCTGCAAACACTTTCTTGTAATTGAAGAAATCGATCCAAAAGTTTAAGGCAAGAGTGTATGCGTTGGGGAAAAGTTGCGCCGACAACTACTTCGTTAACTCCTATATTTTCTGCCACAAATCCAACGTCACTGATAGCCCCCCATTGAATCGCCAAACCGTGTAACCCATCATTTCGTCTCAATTCACAAATTCTTTCCATACAAGAGTTGGCGAACCAATAATTGCTTTGTCCGGCATTACCTCTGCCACTACTGACGGAAGAAAATACGACGAAAAAATCCAATTGAGGGCACATTTGTCTGCTGGCAATATCCATATTAATAGTGGTCTGAACTTTAGGCGAACAAACATTTTCGTATGAGTTTATGTTTTGGTTTTCAAACAAGCCATCGCTTAAAACCATTGCTGAGTTAAATACTCCCCCAACTGATCCGAGAGAAAGGGCTTCACTTATTAGTTGATTTGAGCCTTGAAGTGAAGACGCATTAGTTTTCGAAACTCGAACCTGTACACCAAAACTATGTAAGCGATTAATATATAGGGTTTGAAAAGAGTTTTTAAGTCCGGTTCTAGAGTTGAGTATTATATTTCGAGCCCCGCGTTCTGCCAACCAATTCGCTAATTGAAGACCAAAACCACCCAAACCACCGATAATTATATAAGACTTGAGAGGATTAAGAGCTGTACGCGAAAGTGCTCTGAATTGTAATTTTTGAGATACAGTCAATTTGTGGGGCTCTTCGTTTCGTATTTTTAATACGATTTTATCAACGTGTTTACCACTAAACATATAACGAAAAGCTTCTTCGGCTCGACTTTTATCAAAAATTTGACGTTTCAATGGTTTGACTACATTTTGTACGATTCCATTGAGAATTAGTTCATGCAATTGATTCTTATGTTCTAAAATTAGGGACAAATTCTTCGAAGGACTAAAAAGAAAGTCCGTTTCAATTCTATGAAATGAAATGTTTGTCGAGAAACCAATTATTCCTAATTAAAAAAATTATAATTAATTTAAAATTTTTGATTTCAATGATTTAACTTGACTTCAGTGAATCACTACCTGACTCATTGTTTTGAGTGGAATCATATTTATTGACTTCTAAAACACAGCCACAATCTGATAGACAGCTCACACTTGCATATAATTTCTCTTAAATCCATTGAGAACTTTGACCTGCGAACGCATCGGATAACTGAAGTGCACGTCACGGAACTCAATGTTTGCCTCAAAGCCTTTAATCTTATCTCCACTTTGAGAATAACTGTCTATAACTGGCTTTCGTTCAATTATTTTGAAAATAGTGGCCGCCGTTCCTCTCGCTATTTGAATGGCCTCAAAATAAGCGCTTCCGTAAAATATATTCCAGCCACAAGTGTTCACATTCCATAAGATAATGAAAACTGACCCAATAGTATAGTGATTTGTTTTATCTTCAGCTGAAAATAGAATCTTTCTAATGCCATACCAGATCGCAAAAGCTGATGCCACATAAAAAGATGCCCATAGAATACCATTTCCTAAGCCTGTTATAAAATTTCGTTTAATCCCACATCTCATCGCGGGATACAATTTCTGTTTATATCTCTCAACCTCTTTATCTTCTCCGCCAAACGCATAAACAGTTCTAATTGAAGAAATAACTTCTTCAGCCACTATTCCAGCTGAAGTGTATGATTCCATTTCTTTGAGAGCTAGTTTTGCCTGAACCTAATTTTATATTGATTTAACTGTGTTTTAAAAATACATAACAATGTATAATAATATATGAAATTTTTTATAGAGAAGTATGAAAAACACTATGATTTGAGTTTATCTATTGATATCTTATAAGTAGTGTAGAGAATAAGCTCATTTTATGCAAGCTTGAGTTTTATTTTTTAGGGTGAGCTTGAGCTTGATCTTAATATTTTGGGGTGAGCTTGAGCTTTGAGCTTATGTAAAAAAATTTTGTTATTAAACACATTCAAAATGTTGAATATAAAATCTTTATAAAAGTGTCGAGTGTGTGACCAAAAAATATGTTAAGCACAGTCCAACCAAATCCTGATGCAATGGCCGCTATAGTTCCCATTCCGATCGTGATTATATCGTAAAATGAAGCGTATCTTAACTTAGATATTAGTAAATTGTTAACTATTATTTCAATGCTTGTAAGTCTACGAAGTTATTCAAAATTAAATGTTACAAATGTTGACTTCATTTTAAGAAATTATTGAAATCAAATTAAATGATCAGTTTTAACGATTTAATAAACAAATTTTTCAATTTGGAAATACTAACAAAATTTTATTAAATCGAATTGTGTAACAATCAAGTATATAGTATTGTCATTGTGTCAGTTTTTATGCACTTCCATACTTACATTATAATGAACACATTAGATAATTCTCATTGATGTTTAACAAAATTAAATGCAAATTCCAGTAAATGATCTAATTTTAACTTAAATCAAATTAATGATAACATTTAAAACTTAAATAAATCGAAACTTAAGGGTTTTATTAAAAATTTACTCATTACTTACGACACATGCATTAATCTGGAAATACATTTAATGCACGAATTGAATGTTTTTTGTTTCTAGCATTAAATTACATCATATACTGGTAAATAAGGTAAGTTATAATTTTGTCTTTTTTATAGTGGTGTTTCTCAGTTACTTCTTTATTGAGAATATGAATAGGAATTAATAATTAAAAATTAAAATATTTGTATCCCACTCAAACAAATGTACAGTACAGTGCCATTTGTTTAACCCATCCTTCCCTTATAGAGTACACACTATACCAGCGATTTCCAACTTTATTAGGAAAAGAACACAAATCAGGACCTAATGAGGGGCAAAGAACACACTAAAATATAAACTTAATCAGAACTATAACTTTATAACTTTGTTAAAAGCGTTAAAAGTAAACTAAAGATCAGTTACTTTAAAGTAGTGTTGGACTTAATGTTAATTTTTGAAACACAAGAACATTCAAACTAGCGTTAAATAACACGCATTTGTGTTCATAACACGCATTCGTGTTCATAACACGTGAGTTGGACATCGCTGCACTATATCATAGAATTTCAAACTTTTTCGAGCTTTGGCCCCCTTTTCAAAACTAAATTTTCTGTGGCCCCCTATGCTGGTTATCACGGGCACAGTTAGGCTCATTGCTCGAGCTTTTGGCGCTCAGTGCTGAGCACCGAATGTTAAGTTTAAATACACAGTTTTTAATTTTAGAAATGTAGTTGGCCTGATCTTAAATAATATTATTATACAAAAATTTTACTTTAATAAAAATTTTTTTATATAGGATCACAAAACTTATCGCATATTTGCTTAAAATAGACAAATTTGTTGTTAAAAAGCCTTTCAACCAGCGCCGTAGCCTTTCAAACAGCGCCGTAGCCTTTCAACTAGCGCCGTAGCTATCTATGGAGCCAGGGGGCCCAGGTTCACCCCCCCCCCAAGCGTTTCAAAAAATTTGAGTGTAGATCTGTAGCTATTAAGAAAATTCGTCAAACTCTACTCTT
>JAQGAM010000317.1:0-14078 GCA_034697665.1 Nanhermannia comitalis
ATCCTAATTTGATTGCTTTTCAAATTCAAAACATCAATTGGTTTGAATGCAAACCTCTATAGTCGACCTCCACATCATCGCCATACACATTGATATAGTGCCGGCCATTATTGAAAATCATGGCTGGCTTTGGGTTTCGGGCATCACATGCCATGTCGTCCGCTATCATAAGAATGATTTGACTGTCGGGTATTCCCAACCGTTTAACACTTCTATAAATGGACAAAACGTTGGCCACATGTCTGTAATTAAACCAATATCTTGAGGCGCACACCAGTACTGCCCAGTTGTTGGTCACATCACCCGAAGACACAAACTCTTCGACTCTGCTTTTGCTCAACACTATTGTTGGCGTCAATGATATCAATAATAATAATAATAACGAAAATGTTATCGCAATATAATTCATGTCGTCTCACATTTGAATTTTATTTATTATTAGTTATTAATTAATATTTATTTATTAATAAGTATTTGTATTTACATTCAATGCCGGCTTTTATTTGACAGTAACGTAATTTATGAATCATTGCATTGCTATTGAAATACTCCTAAAGCACAGCATTTGTTCTTTAAATTTGGTTTGTTTTCAAATATAAATAATAGACATTAACATAGTTTTAAAGTGTAAAATGGGTTTAATTAATATTTTATTTCAAATGATTTATTCAATTATATTATGTTTTGTTTATCAATATTGATGTGCAGTCTATAGTGTGTTCCATAAGTAAGTCTAACCTTTTGTATGCATTTTATTACAGGTAAAGCACAGATGCAATCATACAAAACATTTTTCAATTTTTACAGCACTTATGGGACGCCCTTTACTATCAATAGTTATAAACAAAACGATATCGCCATTGATGTCAATTATTTGTTTGTTATCTATTATTAATTACAGTAATTTTGCGTACGATTTGACACACATTTGAACAGACATTCACTCAAATGAATGATTGAAATATAAGTTGTGTTTTATTTAAACAAAATATCTTTTACTGAAGACAAACGAATGGATCAAATGATGCCTAAAATAGACTCTAAACTAATGCCAAACCAATTAAGAGGTATTTAAATAATAATTTGTATTTATTTAATAAAATATATTCAATAGTAATGACAATTAATAATAATCACAAAATGGACGCAATTATAGCGATATTAATATTTAAATAATAGTCAATCGGATTAAAGCAATAGTAGTATTGATATAAATAATAATGAATTGTTAGAAATGAGTACAAGAGGTGGTATTCGTTGGTTTGTTCGAGTGTCACATTGGATGCCATCAAGAGATGAATGGCTGTTAGGGATGCGTTGCATTCAGACCGAAGAACAAATGAGAATCAATAGGTTTGTCTTTAAAGGAGACGCAAAACTGGCTCTTATTGGAAGACTTCTAATGAGATTGTCTGCAAAAATATCACTCAATTCTGTTAATTATAATGACATACGATTCGGTCGAACAGAGAGAGGAAAACCTGTTATTATTAAACCATTGCTTAATAGTAGTGAGCATTTGGGTGACGCTCACGAAGGACACGAAGAAAAGGCGTTTGACTTCAATATATCTCATTCGGGAGACTATTGTGTTTGCGCTGCTATTAATTCAAGCAAAATAGGTGTCGACGTAATGAAAATCGAATACTCTGGAGGACAAAAACGTTTGCCTGAATTCTTTCGTCTAATGAATCGTCAGTTTTCAGACACGGAATGGAATTTCATTAACTCAGGTCTCAATGATTGGCAAAAGTTATCCCGTTTTATAAGGTTATGGACTTTGAAAGAGAGTTTTGTCAAAGCAGAGGGTATTGGAATCGCTTTCAACTTAAAGCGAATCAGTTTTATTTGTCCGACACCTGTCTTAAAAGTGGGACAAATCACTTGCGATACTCAGATAACTGTTGATAACAGACAATTGGATGAATGGCTGTTCGAAGAAAGCCTACTCGACAACAGTCACTGCATTGCTGTCGCCTCTGTTGCCGATAAAAATGACTCATCTCTTAGTTTACATGATTTAGTATTCAAAGAGATGACAATTAATGATCTTTTAAAAGATGCGATTCCTTTATATCCTGATTGTGACCAAACATTATGGACTGAATTTGTGGCAAAACCTGAAAAACCGAATCGAAAATAATTTCTATTTTGAATGTTTTTTAAATTTTGTGTACAGTAATGTCTAAATAAATTTTTATATTTCAAAAATTCATTTCAGTTTTGCTTAATTATAAAATTAATCTCTATTTTTAAATAGTTATTAATTGATTCAGTCTTTCAATTAAATTTTAAAACTATTTACTGATATTCTTTAGATTCTGAAGAAAGAATGCGATTCCAGATAGAACTCGAATTCGTTCAATGTTTAGGAAATCCTAATTATTTAAATTGTAAGATTTGGTTCATTAATAAAAGAATTGAAAGCATTGAAGGAATCGCTACAAAAGCTTTTGAATATTTCAATAGCAGTTACAATTATGTCATATTTGAGACTCTTTTCAAAATAAATCTAGAATTTGTTAAAAACAGATTTTAAAATATGACTTCAAATGCTATATAAAATGAATTACAATGAAAACTAAATGATTGTATTGCTAAGCAATTGTGCGATTTTTCCATTGATTTCAAGATTTAGTCGATAAGTCTTTCACTTGAATAACACTTAATTTGAATGCATATAGATTTAGCCCAACGCGGCTTTTTCAAGGAGAAGACTTTCATCAATTACATCGAATATTTGCAATATTGGAAAAAACCAGAATATGCCAAATATTTGAAGTATGAATAACTCAACTTATTTTGATTTATTGTTAAATTGTTAATCAATATAATTGATTTTGAGTACAGATACCCGATGTGTTTGCATTTTCTCGAACTATTACAATACGAGCACTTTCGTAGAGAACTTTCAAGCAGTCAGTGCGCAAAGTTTATTGAAGATCAGATGCTATTGCATTGGCAGCACTACTCCAGAAAGAGAACACGACTTTTACAACAGGCATCAAATCCTACTCAAGATAATTCCAATTCACATAACAGTAAAAACCAGTAAAACACTATTTATGGTTAAATATTAGTTTAAGCCTATATTCTGTAATCGATAAACATTGTATTGTAGACGCTATTAAAATGTTTTTACTTTATCGAGTGTTCATTTATCTGAATTGATCGCATCAATGGTAAGCTATTATTTTATTATTTTTTGTAAAGCTATTCTTCGACGCTTGCTATTTGTTGCGCCAGATTTTTATACTTCACCAAAATCTTGATTGCATTTTCGTCTTCCAATACATTTGTCTGAATAAATATTAAACATATTTAACTTTGAGATACTATAGAAGAACTTGAGATTTAGTTTATGGTAGAAATACCTCTGCAGTAGAAAGAACGTGAAGAATACGATCTTCCAATTCAATGAGTTGTCTCTCTTTTTCAGCTCTGGCTCTCAGTAATAAAGTCTTTTCTGAATCGACATTTGTTAATGAGGTTTCGCTGTTTGAGCACCAGTTTATGAGATTGACGCGACTGCTTGTCATTGGAGACAAATGAAGTAAAAGTCTACTGCATATGTATAGCTTGAATTCATTTGAATATTGAGTTAAGTGTCTCTCAAAGTTTATGAACTGTAATGAGTCAAATAAATAAGATTAAGCCAAAGCGCAAACCATAACAAATTGCGATCAAAATTCTAATCTACTCTATCACAAAACGCATTCTTCCGTTAATACTATTGTGTTATCTCTTTTTACTATTGATGAACAATCGAATTGATCCTATCATTTAAGATGGATTTCTAAAAAAAAGTTTGAGATAAGAAGTTCTCGAGAATCACAGCATAAAAATGAACACAATTACAGTGATATATATATATTAATTTAAGAGAGAATATGTGCTATACAGTCATTTAAATCTAAATTTTAAATATAAAAAAGCTTTACTATACAAATAAATACTGTGTTCACTACTTTTTTGTTATCAGTTATAATTTATAAAAATTTGATACTACTCTAATTTAAAGACAATAACATGAGACGATATGAAAGAAATGAATTGAATGCTTCTAATGTGATAATAGAGATCATTTACAATACTTAAATACTAGAATTGTCCCATTTTTACATTAACAGGAAGTTGTTTTGTGATTTATCTATTATTGCAAGACTTTGTGGAATCGCCGGAAAAGTACCGGAATCGACATCTGAGTATCGATTAAAGCAGAGGTTCCCATAGGGGGTCGCAAAACGATTTTGTTAAGCATCTATGGAGTGGTTCAAATTTTAGCAAAAAATCCCTTAGAAAGTGGATCGCGACCAAAAAAGTTTGGGAACCACTGGTCTAAAGGAAATGGCAATTCCTTGACATAATATTTGGTACTTTTGGAGAATTAATAAAGAATTATTGAGAAAAATTGTAACAAAAATTTTCAATAATTTTATATATAAACTTCTTATCAATATAGATATTTTTAATAATAATATGAAAATACTTGACTGTGTAAAAAATGCAGACTATTATAATTTTTTATTCCCAATGACGGATAAAATTAAGAGATATGTTGAAAAGTCAAGGGATTACTGATGACATATCCGGCAACTGCTACTTAAATGGCACAACTCTTAAGAAACAAGAAATCCCTGACTCATACCTGAAGTCCATCTTTTAGAATCAATTTTTTCTCGATTAGAGTAATAAGAATGGGATTTAATTGATGTTCGTCAACGTTTTCAACTAAAACCAGTTCTCCTCTTTTGATTGCTTTGAATAAGATCTCTTTGCAATTATCTTCATTTAACTTTGAATAATCGATTCGAATTAGATTATGGTATAAACATTGAATCCATTTGTTTGCCACTTGATTTGGATTTATAATAAATGGAAATCTTTTACTATTTTGTGCAATGATTGCATTTTCTGTTGAAAATTGATCAGAACTGAGACCAGCCGTTGACCAAATTTGTATTTCATTAGGAGTGCCCAATATATTAATTATATTAAAAGGTTCAGTGAATGATAGCTCACATGTTTCTTTCAAATATATTTGCCATTCATTAATACACAGGAATCTGTCGCTCGCATTGAGTGGACTCAAGTAGACTATAGTGGCAGCCGATAAGAGTATGTCTCCGACAAGATTCTCGTCATGTAATGATAATAAATCTGCGGCTTCTTTCCATCTTTTCTTTTCTACTTCCAACCCATTTATTAGCTGTTCTGCGCGTTCAAGTTTTAAAGAACAAAAATCGATGTTTTCTTCGAGTTGTCTCTTTTTCTTGGACATGGCGGCGAACTCATCATTTAATTGTTGTAATTTATCAGAGGTTTGCAATAACTCTTTTTTCTTTTTGCCCAACTTTTCCATAACATATTTGAGTTCTTGTTCGGCATCTTTTAGTTTTTCTCTTTTAGGTTTAACGACATTAATAACACGATCATAAATATCAATAGCTTTAACCCATTTGGCGAGTCCTTCACAAGCAATAGAAACCTTTCTAAGCAAAGTAGGATCAAAGTCTGCTGAATGCAAATATCTATCTCGCACTAAAGCGATCGAATCGCGTGGTATGTTATCCCTATCAAAAGTTTTTAAGCTCTCTAAAAAGTTGATATCACTGCTTAACATTCTGAGCGAAGCACTCCAATAATCATCAGTCAGTTTTCCTAATCCTTTTGGATCAGTTCTGCGTTCAGGTTGAACTCCTTTTAAAATACAAACAGCCTCTAATACCATCTTCACTCCTGAGGGCGGGTTCTTCATAGAGCGCAAAAACGAAATATCATCTGATTTAAGTATGTTTAAGGCACTTATAGCGCATTTAATGGCAGGTATGGCTTGTGATAATTCTTTAGTACATTCATCCTTTATCTGTTGTGCCACAGCCGCAGACTTATTAGCAATTGCCTCGTCTGCTGCTATTATTTCTTTTTTAGTTTCAATTTGAAGCGTCTCTTTTTCAATCTTAATCATAAGCATTTCGGTCTCTTCTGAAGCTATAACTAAAAGTGGTTTATAGTCATTAATCAACTTATTTCTCATTATTTCTACGTGAGTCGCGGCTGAATCCAATTTTTCAACTCCTTTCAAAAATCTAGTTCTCTGTGAATTGAGTTGTTTTTGTTTCTTTTTCAATAGATCTATAAAAGTTAGAATTAATTCGATGAATAGCGGTGGAGTCACATAAACTTTAAGTCCTGATCTGTTGCCTACACTATCAATAGTATTAAATGATGAAAAGAGTAGTGAATATTCATGAATATACTTGAAAGCGTTCGCACACTTTTCTTTTATATCGATTTCTAAACTTTCTCCTTCCAGAAACTTATTGGCAGCGATTTCGAGCGCATCTTTAGGCCACTCTTCAATCCATTCATTTTTCATTCTTTCTAAGAAAACTTCGAGCGCGTGCTCTTTCATTGCAATTTCGCCTAAACTTTCGATTTCGTTGATATATTGCGTGGCATTTGTTAGTGAAATGACATCAGTTAATGTTTTGCATGAATCTGAGGTTATTTCTTGCCCCAGAATATCACTAATTTTACGCCAATGTCTCTCTCGTAAGACTGGATTAGAGAGTACTTGTAGTAGAGGAATATATTTGCGTTTAAATGAGTGGATTTTTATTTGCAAAGTATCTGCGTTATGGACCAAATCACGTGATTCTGATTTTAAAGACTCCTTTATCTTAACAGAAGTTGTCAACAGCTGTTCAACTGATTCACGAACTTCTTCCAGATTCAAATCTCGCATAGATTTTTCCATCCATTCGGTCTCTCGTTTTTGGAATGCATTTGCTGTCATCCAAATGCTATCCAACGGAGCTTTCTTTTCAAACAATTGATTTAATAGTGAAAATTTAGTAACATATTTCCATCCGAGCAATTCTTCTTCTTTATTAATATCTTTTGATTCCTGAACGGCTTCATCCAATTCATTTTGGATGTCATTCAATAGTTTACAATTATCTAAAATGCATTCAATGGGTGACGAGAGTCTCTTTCTTTTGAATTCAGTGATTGCTTTCTCTAAATCATGTAATTTATTTTCAAATATAAGAATTCTTGCTTTCAGTTTATTTTCTAATTCAGATTTACATGAATTGAAACGTTTTTCATTTTGATCACACGATGATTTGATTCTTTGGGGCCAATTATATATCTTATGAAATAACTCAAAGTCTGCGTCATTTAAGAACATGGATCCCTCTTCAACCAGAAAAGACCACTCATTCTCTATGTATTCAATATCATAAAGCATAAGATTTATGTTAGATTTGTATTCTTCGTATTGTTTAATTTGATCCACTAATGCAGAGGTAGAATCCGACTGTTTGTTAATATTTTGCTCAATTGTAAGAAAAGAGTTGCAAATATGCTGTGTTAAAGACAGTATTTCTGAAACTTTGTTTTCAATCAGTTTATTGACACGACTTTTTATAATAGTATTGATATGAAGGTTGAGATTTCGACAATCAATATGAAAAACGCCAAACTCTAAGTTATTTGGTTGAAAAACTAATTTTTTAAGTACAGTTTCGCTTTTCTCCACTATATTTTTCAACTCATTTATTTCGTAAAACTTATCTTTTGCTTCACTGTTTGATTCGAATATATTTAGTATAAATTCCTGTTCATACTGCTCAACAATTGATTGACATGTAATTTGTTTGTCTAAAATATCTGAAATTATTTTCAAATTGGACTCTACTTCATAGTCATTGACTTCAACACTTTCCAAATGCTTTAAACAAAAGCTTTTCGGTTTCATTAAAATGAGCTGATTTTCAATTCGTGTGATATCTTTATTAGCCTTTAATATTTCATATAAAGGAAAAGTAAACAGTTCTCTCCACTTATTAATGGTGGGAACGAAATATGGGGAACCAAATGATTTGCATTGAATACTTATATTAAACAATGGCAATGACTTAGTTGTGCGATAAGTCAATATATTAGTCCAGTTTTCTATATTTTTTATGATTAACTGACGCATTAGTCTTGACATTAAGGTTGCGATCGTATTAAAAAGTGTTTCATTTTTAATTGAATCGAGACTTATTAGGTTTGGACTCATCTCTAATATGACTTGACTACAAGCTGAGACCCATTCAAATTTGAGGCTATAATTCAGTTTTTGACAATTTTGTGTAATTATGCTTTTAAATTGTTCAGTACTTAAACTTTTGTTCAAATTAAAGTCGAAAATATCAATATTTCGGTACTGAATGTCCCATATTTTCATTATTTTTATAATAATTGGATGACAAACGTAATTGTGCTGCAGATTAAAAATTTTTGCCTTTTCGATGGATTGATGCCACGGAACCCTTCTTCTTGTAATCGTATGAATGAATCGTTTTTCATAATTTTCAATTCCAAATCTTTGTGAAACTTTTTCATTTAGTAAAAGGTAAGCAACTATTGACTCTTTCAACGATGTTATATAATTAGCTTTTGCATCGATTAACACTTTTTCAATAATGATCGACGAGTTTTCACACTTTAATAGTTTATTAGAAATTAATTTTAACAAAAACTCTTCATTTTTTAATTGAGTTTTATATTCTGGAAGTAGCTTCTCATTAATCATATTAATTAATTTTGAAAATTTTGATAAGTTTTCTTCACTTACAATTGGATATAAATTAATTGATTTCAATAGTCTTTTCTGTTGAATAGGACTTAAAGGAGGGCTTACTATCATTTGATTGACATTATGTGCTTGCGATTCATCACTTTTAGTTGTATTACTTGAAAGATTTAAATCTATTGATTCATTGAGACTTCTATATTGTTCTGATGCTAAATAACTTCCAATTGTTTGAACAGATAGTGCAGAACAGGCGTCATCAACGGGTATTAATTGAGTACTTCTTTCTGATAAATCTTTATAGTCAAGCAATAATTTGGAACTACCATTCATTTTAATATATTTTCATATCTTCAAACATCAGTTAATTAGTTCACAGTTCATAAGTATTAAAAAATACAGGATATAAAGATTCAAACAAATACACAGTGACTGAACACTAAATGCACACAAAACTATAACTACTTCTTGTGAATGTTTTGCCTGAATTTGCAAAGTTACTAAGGAGTGGTACCTTTAAAACGGATACGACTGAAATCTATTATAGAAAATGACGCACAAAATTACTTTTATTTTATGATTCGGTAATTGTTGCGGATTATTAAGAACCTGTACTGAAATAGTACTGTACATTATTTTTCTGCTTTAGTTTAATTTGTATTTTTTGATATTATGCCACTCTTTGCTCATATTAATTATAATAAGTTACTCTTAAAGACAATGTGGCGATAAAGCGAACAGTGGTCTAATTATAAAAAGTATAAACCATACCTAAAAAACGATGGAATAGTATCTAATAATATCTTATTTTATAATAAAACTTTTATTCAAAAATACATGAATTTAAATTAAATTTACATTTATATAAACTATAAATGTATTGCTGAGATTATTCAGTAAAACTTTGACGATTATTACGTATAATAAATTTTTCACAATCAATTCAAAAACGAGTCAATTATTGCTTTTTGAGTTTTGGTTTTGACTGAATCCTTCCCCTTTGGGTTTTTAGGTACTAAAATAATACCCAATCCCCAAAATATTACCAAATAGTGCTAACGAATGTCTCATTGTCTTATTTTTTTGTGTGATTGGCACACATTTTCAACTAAGAGATTGATTGGAAGCCAAACAAAAAAGTCCGATAGTACTGAAGATCCTAAGCCTTATTGAATATAATAAAAATGATAAAAAGAAAATATGTTGAAATGCGAGCTCTATCAATTTTATGCAACTTTAAGTCTAAAAATAGAGGTGAAATTAAGATCTCTCATATTGAAACCCACTTTATTTCTAAAGATATATCTCATTGCTGAAACTCGTGCTGATTCACTATAACTTAGGTTTAGAACTATAGGGTGATTGATAAGTTGGTCCCCCATTGAAATAGAGTTTCATTATTTTGAAAAGCGTGCTTTGCGTTTAATTAGGTTTCGGTTTTTGTTCTTTTCATTAAATGATTTCTGTAATAATAAATTTTAATAAACCGAAATCGCATTCTACTTACTACGCAAAGCACGCGCTTCAATAATACAACGTCTATTTGAATGGAGACCAACTTATGAATCACCCTGTGCAATACATTGTTCTAATTAATTAAATATTTATTCGAAAATCGAAAGTAGTTTGTAAAGTTGTTGTTTATGGGGCAATAAAACCATATAAAACATGCACTAATGCTATGTTAAATTTATTGGTATCAAGCACTAACTCTACGGTCTCATGCTTTCCGGTATAATAATGTTTTTCTTAATAAACTTATTCCGAATACCATTCAGTGGACATTCAATTTGAATAATTGAAGTTATTTTTGCTGCCATATAAATATTTGAAACTTTCCTGTTATACTGAATTAAAGCTTTAAGTCATGAATAAATTCAAAGATAAAATACAAACTGAAGGCTTAAGAGACAAATTGAATCCGGAATGGCTAAGAACTCGTTGGGAATATTCCATGTTAAAGGGGGCCAGAATTGCATATTCATATATCGTAACGTTTATATCAATTGTATTAATATTGATTGGATTTCTAGAACTTGTGGTCGCATTAATTGTTTATCTAAAGCTCAAATCTTACAGAAAATTAATAGAAGAACATTACAATATCAATGAAATACCAATTTATATGTTAATCAGTGGTATTTGCATTGCGTTATATCATTTGCTTGTGTTGCATATGTTTAACACTTATCGCGCAGCAGAAGGTGAAAAGATAGGAATCACTAATTTTCAGGAATTAATAATTATTGCAAAATGGCTCAAAGCTTTCTATTATTTAACTCTAATACTTATCGGTTTAAGCATTTTCTTCACAATTAAGTGTGAAAATAGCTTAAATAAATTGAATGATAATATTCCTAAAAGTTTTGAACACGCGATGAGTAAATACACGACAGAACGAGAATTTAAAGAAGAGTTAGATTCCATACAAATTTATTTGAAGTGTTGCGGATCTGAGAACTGGAAAGATTGGTTCAGTATATCATTAATTGGAACAAAATTAAACCAATTTCACTGGTATTATAATAGAATCGGTGACCAAAACATAAGCACTCGTTTAAAAAATAATAACTTTTATGGACATGACGTACCGTTCAGTTGCTGTAATCCTTCATCATTGCGTCCATGTATTTATTACAATATCGATAATTCTCTTAAAATACACACCAATTGGCAAAACGAAATCGAGACCATTCATGATATAGGATGTACTCAAAAGATCAGAACAAAACTTGAGGACTTTATCGCTGTTGTAAAGTGGGATCGCTTTATAGTTCTTTCTCTCGAATTTATTTTACTAATTATTATAGATTTGATACAACAGTCTATTACATCCCAATATGTGGATAAGACTTTTCCTCCAATAGTTCGATGTCCTCTCTTCACATGTTTTGTTATGTTTATAACATTAATAGTTATTTACTTTTCTGTTGTTCATTAATAGTTTTCAAGTCTTATCAAATCTTATGTTTACTTATTCTTAAAATTAGATGAATAAAAAAATAAACAATTTGTTTGAATTTTTTTACAACACAACATATTAATGTAAATTCGATAAAACTTCAACATTTAGAATAATTTTCAATTTAATTAAAATATTTATCATTAAATTACTTGAATTTTCTATCGTTCTATTGATATTCCTTCTTAAGATCAATTTTAAGCTAACAATAAGTTTACAATGAATATAACTCATAGAGTATTCAAAACAAATAAATAACTTGTGAATACATATTTATATAATTTAATTGAATATTTTATCGATTACTTAAATATCTGTAAAACAACTGTCTTATAGACTAATGACTTAAAAGAGATTTTCCTGTCATATCATTTTCTGGTATATCAATGCCGAGTAAGTCGAGAACAGTGGGCGACACATCACATAACGCCGCGTTATGTAAAATATTACCAAATTTTTTGTCGGTATTTGTCATTAGAAAAGGAACCCTATTAGTGGTGTGCGCCGTATGCGGGCCTTTCTTGTCATCGTACATCTTCTCAGCGTTTCCGTGGTCTGCAGTGACTAACATTACATAATTGTGTTGTTCACACGCATTCTTAACGATTCCAATCGCTTCATCAGTTGCAGCGCACGCTTTGACGGCAGCCTCATATTTGCCGGTGTGGCCCACCATATCTGGCGGCGCAAAGTTGCACATCAAGAAGGGGTACTTTTCACTCGCTATGGCCTTCGAAAGCGCTTCTGCCACTCCTTTGCAATTCATTTCTGGCTGAAGGTCATAAGTGGCCACTTTTGGTGAGGACACCATTTCTCTCTCTTCTAAAGGGAAGGCCTTCTCTTGTCCCCCATTGAAGAAGAAGGTCACGTGAGCGTACTTTTCAGTTTCGGCGCAATGATATTGTGACCAACCTTTACTGCTGATCACTTCTGCCAATACATTCTTGGGAACGACGGGTGGGTAAAGAGAAACAAAAGGGAATTCCTTCTTATACTGAGTCATTGTATATAATTTCAGATTTTTGGGAATATTTTTCTGTGGACTAAAGTGTTGTTCGACTCCAAAAGTTTCAGTGATTTGTCTCATTCTGTCTGCTCTGTAGTCAATGAAAACGAGAGTATCGTTATCTCTAATCAAACCATTTTCATTGATGATAATAGGCTTCAAGAACTCATCGGTTACGCCTTCGCTATAATTTTTTTTAACGACATTCACCGCTTCTTCTAAAGTGGTTTTCTCTCCTTTTCCTTCGACCAGACCTTCGAATGCAATTTGAATTCTTTCCCATCTTTTGTCTCTATCCATAGCGTAATATCTGCCCATAATAGTAGCCAATTGTCCATAACTGAGTGCTTTTGTCTTATCAATCACTTGTTGGACAAAATTCGCACCACTGGTCGGACTCGTGTCGCGACCGTCGGAGAAAAAATGTATAAATGTTTGCGGGACTTGATTGACATTCGCGCCCTCCAGAAGTGCATACAAATGATTGATATGCGCGTGAACACCACCGTCACTCACCAGTCCTAACAGATGAAGACGTCCTCCAGAGCTGTTCTTCGCTCGATTACACGCGTCCACAAAGTTTGCGTTTTGATATATGTCCTGAAAATTAATTTTAATAAAAACAAAATTATATAAAATAATATTGAATTCAATCAAAACTCAATACAAAGTTATTGATAACTAATAATAACTAATGAAAAGATGACTTATTATTATCTAATCAGAGATGCATTTAATACACTTTCAATTGAATCATATCTATAGTGAGCAGTATTTCAATGAAGTGCTAATGAAGTAAAAGATAATAAATATCTGATTAACCTTTTTGTCGACGTCTAAATTGATTCTAACGATGTCCTGATATATGACACGACCGGCACCTATGTTGAGATGTCCCACTTCGCTGTTGCCCATAAGTCCCGGCGGAAGTCCGACCGCAAGACCGGAAGCGTCTAAAGTAATGTACTGACCGTCAGCTTTAGCCAAATGGTCCATAACAGGAGTGGAAGCGTTGGCGATGGCATTGCCCTCCAATTCATTGGTCACACCCCACCCGTCTATCACTATCAGACACACCTTTGAACTCATCTTTTATTTAATTACTATTTATAATTATTTTTAATTATTTCTAACAAATCAACACTACTTTTAAAGCAAACCGTTTTTCAATTCAATGTCAAACTGAAGGATAATATAATCCAATCATTGATTTCTCACTTTTGGTTCACTTCTCGTCACAGAAGTGGCGCTCAATTCGTTTCATTACTTTTTATGGCTTTGAATCCAATGTTTGTTTAATTTGTTTGCTATTTATTCTTAATTTAAAGTATAATTTATTTAATTATTAATAAAATTGAATAATAACTGGTTTTAGTATTTGACGAAATGGCAGTCAATTGTATTGTTTCCAAACTTAAACTCAAATGTAATGCATTTTAATAATAAATATTTATTTTTATTTAAAATTAATTTCAAAGCATTTAATAAAATATTATTAAATTACATATAAATGACAGCAAATG
>JAQGAM010000318.1:0-14037 GCA_034697665.1 Nanhermannia comitalis
CCATGCCTTTATTGAAAGACACGCTAAGTATAATTCAAGTTCCTATCAGTTCTGGTTTGAAAATATTAGGACCGAAAAATGCAGACGAGTTGTGCAAATTGCGTGAATTTAGTGCACTTAATGAAATGTCTAAAAAATTGATGACCAACTCGATTGACAAAATACAAGTGTTAGACATTCAAGTTTTAAATAAAGACCTTAAAGCCTCGTTAAAAGAGGACAACAAAGGAAAGTTTGCAATTAAATTTCAAGGACATCAATACGATCATAAGCGAAGATTACAGTCTAATTTCTTAGTCAAACGCAGTTTGTCTGATCCGCAACAACACAACACCAACACTAACACATCCGAAGAGTTAAAACGCGGCTCATCTTTAGAAGACAACAAATCTTTTCAGTGCATCAAAGATGAGGTTAATAATGAAAATGATCAAAATAATGACTGTTATGATGAAATCGATCAAATCTATGATTATGTGCGCGGATTCGCTCCATTACCAGAAAGAATTAAAAGTGATTTTGAAAGTCACAGACCTGTCGATCCACTCAAAGCTTCGATTCTTAATAATGAAAATAAACCCGAATCTCCACCTATAATAACAATCCCATCCCTACAGAACAAACGAATGTCATATCCGATTGCATCTCAAAAAGTTAGCTTAAATTCAAAAAAAGTTAACAAAATTTTCCCGAGAGATCATATCTTTGCAAAAAGTAATAAAAATGAAGTGAAAATTCCTTATTTCCCAAATGTGAGAATTCCGTGTCGTACTAATAGTGCTAACAGAATATATTTGCCGACAACACCTCAGCCTAATTACCAATCAAATAACGGACCAAAACTGTTTATTAAGAGCTCTTCGGGTCAGCGCAACACTTGGAAATCAAACCGATTTCTTAAATATGCAAAACATGTCTCATCTCCTTTTCGTAATGATTCGTTTAACGAAACGCCACTTTTGCAGCAGAAAGACGTCAAGACTAAGGAATTTTCTAATAACAATACATGTAGAAGTAGCAGATCATTGACTACTTCGCCCATCTTTAATATTCGTTATAAGTCTATGAATAATCTTCATTTTGTAGCCCCGTCTGGAATGGACTTCAATAACACACTAGAATCTAGTAATTCTGGTCAAACATCTTCTGGTTCTGGGTCTAAAGATTTGTTTAAAGACCCAAAACCTAAATTTCCAAAACTTTCTCGATCTCTGACTAATATATTTTGGGACATGTCTGGAAACTTCATTGCAATCGATAATATAGACAAACTCAATGATGAGATGAACAACAGAAAGAATAAGAGTGGACCTCATATACCGTTATTACCTGTTCATTTGGATTTTCTCAACGCTTTAGATCGACTCCAACAACAACAACAAATTAAAGAACAGAATTACAAAACAAGACAACTCGCGACTCTCTATCTCTAACTTTTACTTATGAGGAAGTGAATTGTGATTATTAATAATGGTTATTAAATGAGACACATTTGTTATTATTAACAGTAATTTATAATTCAAAGAATAACTGATACACAGCATCAGACGTGAAACAGGTCCGAAATGAACAAAAGCAAAACGAACTGCATTTCACTCATAGAATTGACGTATTGTCTCTTATTTTATTGATATAAAGGGGTCACGGATGCTATTGTGCCAATTCAAATAACTAACTCATTGCTCAATTGCACATCTAATCTAAATTCTAATGTTTTATTCTAATGTTATTCTTCAAGTGCAATCTCTTCGCTTAAATATCATATTAAACATAACACACACCTAAATATTGAGTAAAAGAAATGTCACGCTTCGGGTCAAGGATTATCTCATTATTTTGATGGACAATATTGAATATCCTTTAGTTAAATTGTATAAATTTTTTTAAAATCAAATATCTGTCAATATTTTGAATATATAAATAACACACTGTATAAAAGAGATTTGGAAGTTTGATAACATCTACAATCGAATGACACATAAGTATAATGATATTTGAAATCTTAATGAATTTTAGTTAATTTGTAATTTTTTACATTAAGCAATAAATATTTAAAAGAATTAAACTAATAGTTAGTGTTTTTAAACTTAATTTTTGTACTAATGATCTCGAATTATAGGATATATATTTTAAAATAATTGAAAATCCTCTTAAAAGTTTTGTAAGACTTACAACTCTCTCGTTAGTACTGTTTTGTTCTCATTTATTATGCATTGAGAATGAAGGTTTATTTCCAATCATTTACATTATCTAACTTTTTGCTGAAGGATTTACTCTAATCTACATATTATAGGCCAAATGAGCACTTCACTCAACCCTAATGCACAGTATAGGGTCTCCAAGAAGTCACTTTCTATTTTTGCCCGTGCTTTGCAAAACAGTGTTTCCACTTTTGTGTATTGTTTCGAATTATAAGCTAAACGTAACTAATGAAAGATACAAACAATAAGCTTTTTCTGAGTAATAGAACAGTTTTCAAGTATTAGAATTTAAACTCTTATTGAATCCAAATATCTATCAATTATCTCTAGTATTATATCTATACCTGATTTATACATTCAGGCATTTCTGAACAAAAATGTATCATACTTTTACACTATGTCATGAACTAAACGTTAGTAATCAATCTTACTTTTATAGTAAATAGTTTTTGATAGCAAATTAATAATAATCACTTATTTTAAATTCAAAAATAAATAAATATTAATAAATAAAACCCAAATTCATAGAATCATTATTCTGTGTCAAATAAATCTCTGTGAATGGACTTATTTAGAACGCTATAAGATTTTTTTCAATCAAATCAAACAGATTATGGTATTTCGATATTATTTACAAAGTTTATCATTATTTAAACTTTTTTCTCTATTCAGAAATATAATACTTGTATTAATTGTGTCCGAACTAATTCTCACATTTGTTAAAAGCTAATCAATGAGCACAAAAGATTGAATACAATCCTTATTCCATTATATTTTTTTAAATAATAGATTACTTTTATTGCAGTTAAAATCAAGTTTAGATTTAAGTGAAAGTTTCATTACTTTCATTGTAAAAATATGATATACTGCACAAATTTTTATTTTTCACAAACTCGTTCAGATATATCCAAAAATTAATTGCATAAAAATTAGAACAAAATATTAAGCAATGACTAGAAAGTGAAGCAAAGAAAAAAATATAGATATCGTACATTTTCACAAATATATGAACATTTTTGAGGCCACATTAGATAAGTTGATGCCATGCAATAGTATTCAATACAGTTTAATCTTTGTTTTAAGTTGAATAATATCGTTAGATATCTTTGGAATAATTTTTTTTTGCAATAATTTTTTTTTTTTGCAATTGATTTGCATTAAAATTGTGTAATAAGCATATTATACCACATATAAACTACTGGTATATTCAAAAGTCTTGAGCTTTATTAGTAATGATACACATTGGGTCAGTTTTACTAGCCGAACCTAAATGTCCTAGTATAAGCTTAAGGTTATGTTAATTATAAATTAAATTAATTATGGTATTATAATATTATAAATTAAGTGTTAGAAAATATTACTTATAATTTTTCTTATATTTATTTGCAAAATACATAATTTAAAGTCTTGTTTAATCAAATTATAAATTAAAAACAAGCCTGAACTGAATGAGCCTTAACAAGGCCTTTGCAATCGTAAAAATTGACATCATTATGGATAGTGGATGCAGAAGATATCGTAAGCAACAGTTATAGTTTCTTTGTATTTATAATTTTATACAAACTACCGATGAAGGAGGAATAGTATAAGTAATAAATTCAAATTAATGCTCATTTCAATGAAGGTAAAAGTGATTTTATCTAAATATAGTGAATGAAAAAAATGAGAATCTATTCAAATTTAGAAATGTGTTCATTCAATTAGTTTTGTATTATATTAAATTTTCATAATTGGAAAGGTATATTATTTTTGTTAAGTAATAATGCAATTGGATAGTTATGTGCAGAATAACAGACAGTTCTGCTCATCTTTTATCCTTCAAATTTCCTTTTAAGGATTAATGAGATTCATTATTACTGCTTTCAGATCTGTTAAAACTAATTACATAAGTCGCTAAATTGTAATTTTTAGCCAACAAATACTGTTTAGGGCCCACATTTTGCCTTGAATTCAAGTGAAGGACACGATTCACTTAAAGTCTCAAATTTTGGATGTAATGATGTCATTTTTGCTGTGAAAAAATCCATTTAACAAAATAATATTTATTTATAAAAAAGCTATTTTTCTAATAATTGGTTTTCAAGATTGTTTTCAAAAAGGAGTTAACTTTAATGCATTTTTTAATAAAAGCTTATGAGAAACCTATAAAATAAGAATTACTCATAACTCATGAGAATTGCATAAATTTGATACGAAGATTAAATTTTCACATCATATACGATAGAAGGAATGCAGTACAATATTCGGCGAAGTTGTATACGAAGCATAACGTAATAATTTTCTTAAAGCAATTCCTCGTTATTCATTGATGTGTAAACTACAGCGCAAAATGTGTCCAACAATAAAGGACTGCTTCAATGTCATTATACTTAACTTAAAATACAAGGAAATTTACTGACAAAATGACAGTATTTTTGATACCCAAATATATATTTCCTTTGTTCCGTTTTAATGGTATTACTTTTTAAATATATTTTTATTGCTTTGTATGTCCATTAAAGCTAAACTAAAGTGAAATAATGAAACTTTTATCTTCTGGTATTATAATTCTTCTTAAAGAGTCAAACTATACTATACTTGTTTAAAACATAGCGTTTATTATTTAAGTCTAATTTAAATAAGTGTTCAATTTTAAGGAGCATTAAAATAGACAAAGAAAGTGGGATTTCCCACTTCTATAAAAACAAACCATAATTTAACAAAAGACTTTTTGACGGGTTTTCATGTTTGACACATGAAAAACAAAACAAGTTCTTATATTAAATTTTAATCCTAATCCTAATTAATTAATGGATTTTCTAAAATCGTAAAACAGTATATATTAAACGTATTTATAAATTTGGTATCAATTCGTTTTTCTGAATTTCATTTAGCAGAAAACCAGTTTTGATTGCAGGAAATCCTTTGAGCATTAATGAATGCTATACTGTTACAGTACTTTAATGTACTCTGGTTTCAATATTTCTTATTTATGGAAATTTTCATTGGTTTTTAATTGATGAATACCTGAAAGTTATTATCAAAGTAATTATAATCACTCATGTATTATAATTTATAATCAGAGAAAGAACATATCGGCAATTCTCGGTGTTTTAGATTAATCTTCCGGAGTTGGATATACAATATTTTGTAAATATATTGATGTCCTAAAAAACAAGTTTCAAAGTCCCTATTTCCCCTATTTTAATAGGATTTTACTGTCACACTTGATTTGACAAATATCAAGTAATTTGCACCGATTTTTCTCTTTTAATAAAAAAATCAAACAATTGATAAAGAGATTCAAATTTTTCAAAACTATAATATAAAAGTTTAAAAAGTTTTTCATTTTCTTTTTAGTTATTAGTTTGTTATTAAAAAAAATTCTGCATAACAACTATTTGAATGATTGTCTTATTACAAAAGTTTCACCACTTGTCTCGTTCGAAATCAAAACAACTTTTTCTTTAAATTAAAAATTATTTTGATTATTAATACAATAATTTTTCGATAAAAATTATTTTCAAGTTCCCTATTTGACTGTTTTAATTTTGCACTTATTCTTTTTTAGCTCTCAATTCAAACCAATTTAAGCCATTTTAACTCCAAAAAGTCCTTTCTCTGAATACCTCAGATGAGCGGTTCGGGTCTAAGGCTCTTCAGTGCTTACGAAATATTTAATATAAATAAAATATTCAAATATATGCAAAAGGAATTAAATAACCCCATCAGTGCATGAGGTTAAATGATGTGCTGTCTTAAGTACAGTATATGATTGCTTCACAATAAAATCGGTTAAATACCTATACCTGTAATTAATTTCAACTTAATTTTTAAAAGTATATGTAATCTCTCTAAAGTCAGGTAATATTTATGCAAATAATATAAGAGTCAATAATTGATTAAATTTTTGAGCTGTTGAGCTCAATATTGAACGTAAAAATTAGTTAAATTATTGATTAGATAACAATTTGGCAAATAGTTAGTCACAAAAAACAATGTTACAGATCCTAGTAACATCCTAGATCCCTTTATCGTAGTATCTGATGCATAAAAAATTCATTTTGTTATAATACTAGTACTGCACAAGTGTTTATTTTTGTATTGCAGTAACAAAACTTGTTATTATGCTAATAATAAAATTGCAATTTCAAAATAGTGAATAATTATGTAAATGATAACTTTCCACTTCGATACAGTCTCAGTTCAACTCAGATAAAATCGTTTTTCTATCTCTTACCAGAGTTTTATTATAGTCATTAAAATTAATATCAAGTTTAAGTATTTGTAGAGTTAAGAAAATTCTATGTGAGTCAACTTTGTAAATAAATATATAATAGTTATGTTTTCAAAAATAAGATTTTTTCCAAAAATTAATCCCTAATATAACTAAAGTTAAAACCAAATTCAAAGACCTTAAACACGAATAAGAAGCTGATATTGTACTCGATTTACCAAATCGATAAACACAAATGTATCGACTCAAATGAATTGTAAAAAATATAAGTGTTTTTCTATTTATTTATCAAACCATGAGTTTGTTTGGAAGTCTCTTCAACTATATCTACACTTTTTATCCTCTTTTCTCAATTTAATGGTTTGAAAACTATGGGAATGAACTAAATATCAGTTTTTGTCTTGTTTTAAACTGATTTGAGTTGATTTCAATTTTTTTCCGTTTCATAATTGTTAATTTTGAAGACGAGGTCATTGTGATTGGGTTTACCAGATCTCCAATACTACTGAACTACTCAATTGACCAAAATATTAAATTGTTTTAAATGCTATATCGATTGGATCAAAACCTTTTTTGTCTTCTATTACTGCACTCAATTACCTTTTAAATGTACGATTAATAATATGTATTTGACTTTAATTGACAATTATATTAAATAATAACAGTATCCAACGATATTATTTACAGGTCTTAATGCATTAAATTGTTTTATATCTGAGTAATTGTTAGATATGAAGGTGTAATAAAATAATAGGAAATAAAATTACACATGCAATCTAACTTTTTACTGCACTCAATAATTAAGGAACTTAAGGAACTTAAAGTACATCAATAATCAATAGTAATATAAATAATGTATTTTAATAGAATCGTAAAAGTTTATAATGAATTTTTAAAATAATTAATCATATAATGAATTCAAATGATTTAAGCCATAAATGCCATAAATTAATAGTTAAGTAATGAAAAACTGAAACTTAATTGAACAGAACATTGGTTTTTAGCAATTCCGTGAAAAAGAAAAAAATTGTTCAGATTACGAAAGGTATAACTAAAGACAACCCAGTTTTCACAGTTTAAAACCAATAATTTCTCAATGCCTTCAATAGTTAATTAAGCATAAGTTGATGAATTAGGACTGATTCAGTATCTTCTCTTACGTACAGTATAGTACAGTCTTTAGTGTACTGGATGTTATTGGCTAAAGATTGAAAGATTTGAGCCAACTATTCTCCGTTACAAATTCATTCTGATTAATAGCAGTTAATACACTTCTGTTTGCCGTTTGGTGACCACATGCAGCTTAACTCCTACCAAATCCAATAATTTTATGATTCTATGCGCAAACTTAAAAACAACATTTAATGTATTAAAATGGGTCAAAAAAGAATCGGCAAAAGGGGGAGAAAAGCAAAACTTAAATACTGAAGGGGAGGAAAATGGCTTTTAAAATATAATACAAAATATAATACAAAATGGAATACAATAGCGAGATATTATCATCCTTTTTAAACTAACTAAACTGGATGAGCAGGTGTGCAAACCTTAGCAAATAAATGGAAAGCTTGTTAACTCATTTGTTGGGAGACATTATAAGTTATGATAATTCTATTTTGCTTTTATTTCAAAGTTTGCCCTATTTTTCCTTTATTGGAACGAAACGGCATTACATACTAAGTCAGAGCTATTATACGTACAGATATATGTTTGTGAAATCTTTTCTCGTATATCTTTCCCGTTAAATAGTGGCTTAAAATATGAGGGAGGGATAAAAGACATTTTCAATTTAATGTAAGGACTTAACATTCAGTATAAATTATGACCACAGCTCTGGAATACAAAAGGGCTATAGAACCAAAAGTGCTATTAGAGTGGTTACACCCTTATTCAATGGCCAACTCTATTGAGTTCCTAATTATAAAGCAAAGTAAGGCGTGATTCTCATATTACATAAGACTACATTTCGCGCCATACATCGTGTTCAGGACTTTCCCCTTACTATTTGGTTATTCATACCGATTCATACCTGTATTCATAACACAGTCGCTTCAATGCATAGATATTAGCAGTAAGTTATTGTGTTGACTGAGCTCAGCATAAGACAGAAAATATGGAAATTTAATTAAAATAATTTGTTTTAATGATTAGAAACTGATATTTAAAAAGAAGAGCTTTCAATTTGAAACAATACCATTGATAAGGATATAAATAGCTTACAGGCATTTAAAGTTTACATTATATCATATGAGATGAGTCAACATTAAAGTTAGGCAGAGTTGGCTTGAAGGCATATAATTGCAAATAGAAATGAATATAACAAAATATAGCTGAAGGCAACGTCCTCGCGAAGGTCAGACTATCACAATCTTAAAAGAAACGCTTCATGTGCCACATTATAAAGTGCAGAGAAAGTGTCGCTAAATATCAAGATACCTTATGATAATCATTTAAGATCACTTATTGCAGGCAATCGCTTATCATTATTGCATTTTTGAATAATAAAGTTTCTTTAACTTTTCAGTCCATTAAACTTCTGTTCAAAGTTACGCATTTCAGTTATTACAACAATCATTGGCTCAATTAAAGCCTTTTCAAAAGAGGCACAACAGTCGTGATTAATAACTGTTTTCTTACAATATCTCATTTTGTTGATGAATAATTCGCATAAACTTATGAAACTTAAAAGAGTTCATCAATCAATGCATTCACTTTTCAAAAGATGAGCTCAAAATGTTTTCAAAAATGATTAAAAGATTTCAATAATTTAATTATTATGAATACTGTATTGATCGTATCGATAAAAATAATTAGAAACACTTCTTCTTGTAGAGTACAATACATGAACCGTTCCCAACCTTTTCTGTTTAACAGATAACTAATGTTTTAGTTCTATAATTATAAAAATTGAATGTGCAGTAAAACACTTGTTTTGGTCCTAATTACTGTGTAGGGTTGGCAGTGAGAGTGGAGGCTCTTAATTCTGGACTCTAAGTGCACAAATTTTCTGTCGGTTATTAGAGAAATCTCATAAAAAACTAAACCTTGAATTTTGGTGTAAATCAAGTCGTTTCCTTTGTTAAGTAATTTAATTTTAAATCTATTTATAATAACATATTTTTAGAAACTGGTATTCTTATCAGGAAAGCCGTGAATCACTTTTCCTTAAAAGCGAATATATTTAGATTAAGTTAAAAAAAAATAATTTTAAAAACCGAAGAAAACCTTCTATAAGATGGCATAGAAATTATTGGTTGGGGTGGGGCTAATCTCAAGAAAAATCAAAAATAAATTTTTAAAAATGCTACAGACCTACACTTAGATTGAGAAAAATATCTGGGAAAATTATAGCCCTCTTACGAGGAATGTCAGTCTGGTGCTACGCCGATATTTAATAGCCAATATAAAATTATAGATGCACATATTGACCTTTGACCCGTAATTAATTTCTGGAAATAAGCCATTAGCAACTGTTTATAATTTAGTTTCCATTACTATGAAGTATACTTACAGTTCTTTTATATTTTATATTAAAATATCGACTATACGTATATATATTTAGATATGTAAAACTCAATAATGAAGTAACACAATTAAAATAAAACATGATTTGATTACTAGGCATAAGGGTCAAGATCAGAGATCATATGAATCATGACAACAGCAGTGATTTCGTTAACTTAAGTGTAGGTATACTGAAGTGTTATAAATTTTATGATAAAGGCTTTTAACAAATCATTAAATCAATATTAAAATTTATTTGATCACAACAATCAAAGTCAAGATACCCTTCAATGAAATGATAAAAGAATGAAAAGCATTTGGTTTAACTCTTACTGAGTTAATAAGACTTGAAATTCATATCATATTTTTTAAACAAAGAAGTTTAAGCTTAAAAAGTTGCATTGTGTTTAATATTGATAAAGGATCGATCGTCCTTGTGTTCCACTCTAAAATATATTTACTATGTATGACAACTCAACTTCAAGGAGAGCCACTTTATAAGAAATACTGCTTTCTTAGACCTTATTAAAACTTTTTGATATACAGTATCTTTTGATAAATTAAGTGTTTAACATAAATTTTTAGGAACAAAGTTCTTTTGATAGTTTTATCGCTTTTGATCGCTTTTTATCATTTATACAATAAGCAAAACTAAATGATAGTTTAAACTTTTTTACTATTAGGCGTAAGATTTTATAATTCAAGTCATTTATATTTTCACAAAGCTATTAATAAAAACAGTTTTAAAAAATAGTAAATCATTTAAATCAATGCCCTTATCGTTAAGAAATATTTTCGTGAAATGATATTATGTGATATACTAACTATGTTTATAAAATTTAATTCAATATTTCGTTATCTTATGTTGATTTGTATTATTTTTAGTTTGCATTACATTACAGACAAAGTTTAAGTACAAAATATAGGTATCGCCTAATAGTAGTGCATAATATAATACAATTCATAAAATAAGACATAATAACAGTAATAAAAAGAATGATAGTTTGCTGCAGCAATAACAGCATCAAAACACAAAAATAGTTCCTGTCTTGAGAATTAAAAAGTGGGTCCGACCTAACACCATAAGAAACATAATTAAAATTTTAGTGTTCTTCGTATGATTTGGCATATATCTCCTCCACCCATCGTTATACAAAAGTGAGTCACTCGGTAATTTTGTTTTCGAAATGAAAAATCTCTGTTTCATCATATCTATCATTTATTATATTTTGAAATTCACCAAAAGTTTTCTCAAATATAATCTTGTAATTCATTTTATTCTTAGACAATTATTATGTACTCAATGTTCTACTGTTATATACCGTCAGATTATTAGAGACTCCTAACTATAAGGAAACTTTTCGGTAGATGAGCATTATTTCACACAAATATTTTATCATTATCTTAATAATGATTTAAACAATTAATGGGTGTATGTTTTCTTCCTCTTAACCTTGGCTTACAGTTGTTGAGGGATATAAGAAAAATTCAATGTTGAGCTTAACTTTATTGTAAAACCAGATACAATACTTCAATGTTAGTCTTATGCATTCGCTTTTTTGGTAAATAACATTCAAAAATTAATTTGAATACTAGTACAGTATTTATTAATAACTTCTGAAGTTGGCATTCAATTTACATACTATAACAGTTATTTTAAACCTTTTTCAAATGTGGTACCATTAAAACCCTCAATGGATTATTGCGTATTACCTTCAATTGTGTACCACTATTTGATTTTTTCAGTTGTTTTATTTATCATTATTAGGGGTGAGATTGGAGCGACTCGTTATGGCTTCGTTCTCGGATCGAAGGGTTCGAGTTCGAACCCCAGGCGGGTGCCATTTCTTCTGCTATATGTTAGCCACATATTCAGTGTTTTTTTTTAACAACCCCTTGGCCCTTAGCGTTCGCCCACAGCCGACACAGGTTCCAACTGTAAAAATCTCACTGGTTTTCAACATGGGCTTCAGTTAGATCTCCCTCTCATTAGGGGAGTTGGTTCATGAAAACGAAAACGTCCACAATTAAAAATTGAATTGATTTTAATACTTTACTTGACTTTCCCAAAGTTAATGCAATCAAAACGATTACAATTAAAATATTGATAAAAAAAACTTCTAATTCATGTAAAGATAGTAAAACAATTAATTCTAAATCCAATTTCTCAAAAACTTTATACCTAATCTCCGTATCACCTATTGGTACGCATACCACGGGTTGAAGACTACTTGAGAGCGGTACCTGAGGGCTAATATAATCTATCACTTTTCAATGTTTTTCTATGAATAGCTGCACAAGTTCTGTAAATAATGTAAAGTTGAATCAAAGTTAATCAAAAGTATGCTTATTTAGCAATTTTTCAAAGCTATGATTATAGCACAACTCAATCGAAGTGATATTGAAATCATTTCTCAAATAAATAATTGGCGAAAAAGAATTTCTCAACTCAATCCTTCATCACTTTTCATATTTTATTATCTTTAAGTTTCGTGTTTCCGGTTATCGGTTTTAACCGATTTTAACCGATAAAAACCTCCGAATCGATTCGGTTAAAATGGGCTTTTAAAATGGCTGAATAAATATTGTATTAAATTAAAATTTTTATAAATTCAAAGTTATAAATAAGTTATTACACCAACTGTAATATCAAATATTTTTATTTTTAAACAATTTTAAGCTTTCTTATCTACTTTAATTGACTTTTACATTAAAATAATGTCCCAAAAACATTTATTTTGGTTCTCATAATCATTTAATTTTAAAACAATTTTTTTATTAATTAATATAAAACCGGATCATTTAATGAATTAATAATTTTATAAATATTAAGTTATAAGTTATAACTTATAACAAAAGCAGATAATAGGAAGAAAGAGAAAAACATTACAAGAATAGGTAAAAAAAATTTGAAGATTTAGCTATTATTGAACAAAATTCGAGTAAATCTGATGAAATACGAAATAGTTTTAATTAATGAAAATATGGGCGGATCGAGTGTAGTTCAGGCGCAACATATTTGTAATTTGATTATAGTCTCAGTTTTGTAATCCCATCAGAATCAATGTTCAATTATATGTATAAACAAAATTCATATCCCATTTTAACCCAATTTCGGTTAAAATAATTTTCTCGATTTTAACCGCCGAATCAGAAAATTTATTTTAACCGAAATCCGGGAAACGATTTAAGTTTTATTCTAATGAAAAGCAAAGAAATTATTGATATATATATTTGGCCCAAAAAAGCATTAATTAATTAAGTCATACATTAATAACCCATACATACTATTCTCAGTTTAAGAAAATCAATGAAAAGTTTTTTAATTCAAGCCTTACTGTAATGCAAAGAAATAAAAAGATGTTCAGACAGACACTCAATGAAAATAGATTTCAGTTTATATTTTTTAGGAATTTTAAAAATAGCTTAAGTTTACTTTAATGAGCACTTGCTTTCCAATACTAATAAATGTATTGATATTATGTCGCAAAATGAGGAATCTTTTAATTAAGAAACTAATCTTAAACGATATGAAGCAGATCTGAAAAAATGAATCTTTAAATACCTGACCGCTGGCTTACTCCTGCTTCTTGTTAATAGTGTTCTGACATCTATATTCCAAAAAACAAATTCATTACATGGTTCAAGTTTAAAATGATCTTATTCATTTTAAACTATACTTGCTAAAATTTTCACTAAAAATGTTATACTGGGGCTATACTTGCATTCATAGAGCCTAGAGTTGGATTAACCCAGAATTTAAAATTAGGTGAAAAGAGGCCTAAAATATAACTAATTGTTTGACACTTTGCTTTACATAATTTAATTTGAATTAAATAATATTCAACTCAGTCATGATCTCTGTTGACTGCTTTTGTCATGAAAAACATTAATTACAAAATATTTTCGATATAAGATTATGGTATACGTAGTGATAAAGGTTTTCGGCGTATTGTGAAAGTCGAATTCGGCGTCAATATTGGGCGCAAGTATTTGAAGCATTGCAATAATTAAAGCATATTCGCAAATATGTCTACTATTATACTGATATAATTTGCTAATATTCATATTGACATATAATTCATTCATTCACTTTCGGACCCGCTTTTCCGTTAGGAC
>JAQGAM010000319.1:0-14031 GCA_034697665.1 Nanhermannia comitalis
TAAAAAAATTTGAGTCATTTCTGGTTTTATCGGGTTTAAAACAAAAATTTATTTTTATTTCTTGTACATTAATTCAAAAATTCAAAAAATTGACGTATTAATGGAAATGCATTTCTATATCTCCAATGAAATATAAAATCGGATACATATTTAGGTGTTCATCAATTAACTTGAGCGGCGATCTATTAGAAGTTATTTAAATTGCGAAAACATTCAGAATTTTTACAATACAACGATTTTTGAGCAATAAACGTGAAATACCCATGAAATACGCATGTTCCATTTCGGTTCATTTGGGTTAAACCCGATTTATAAATTTTCTTCCCGGAGGGCTTAATCAGGTTTAATCGGGTTAAACTCGAAAAAAAGACCTCTACATGGAGAGCATGGTTATAATGTTTTAAATACTGTACCACAGTAATATGATATCATTTCTTTAATACTTATTTAAGCTCAAACTCTAAAAATGATTCGATAGCCTGAAAAAAGATCATAATTTATACAGTATAAGTTATACTGTATATCACTTAATAAATTTTTGATCTATAAAAAATATGTATTATATTTACTGTAATATGTATTTATACTATATTCTGGACACCGTTTATAAACAATTTACACTTTTATCTGAAAGAAATGGCAAGCACTGAATCACATCAAACATTAAACAATAGATCATTAAATAGTTCTAATGTTTGTTATGTTTGACATCAATATCAATCATAATCTAAGTGCAAATGAATAAGAATTTTTTCATTCGTAACTTACATATTGTGTGAAAATAAGTCATTCCGTTACTTATCATAAGGTTAGTAGATCTACATGAGTTTTGGGGATAAATCTTTTAATATTAAAGATCGTGATTGAGATCAAGCTAACAATATTAATGCACATTAGGTTTAAGCGTATGATAAATTAAGTTTTGGTATTATTGTAAAATCAGAGCGAATAATAACAAAATCAACAGTAAATGCCTCATCTTTTGAACCTTATTTCAACAATGACTAAAACTTATTCAAATGATTAATTAATTAAGTCTCAAAAAATCAATCCATTCCTCAATTATTTCAAACAGTTTTTCAGTAAATTATGGATTCGTTAAACATATTACTGGTATCGATAGTATTACTGTTCAGTACAATAAACTGCGAGCTTAATGAGACTCTGAATCAGAATCAAACAGTTACCAAAAAATGGCATGTAATTGAAGAAGCATTTGATATCAAATTGAATTCAGATAATCCTGAGTCGAAAACACGTCTGATTATGGCTTTGCTGTTGGGTTTCTGTGTTGGCGTGATATTGGCTGCGTTGTGCTTTATCTGTTGTTTCGGTTGCAGTTGTACAGTTTCGATTGGGTCTCAGACAAAAAATGATCGAACACAGAGAAAATGCAAAAGAAACAGTGTCAATAAAGCCGCGACAAACACTAATCACTTCAAGCCAAGCACCTTTGAATCCAACTTTATTAAGTATGGACCGCCCGGATCTCACCGCAGGTCAGATCCCGTTGAATCTCTTTACCTCTGATCAAAGAATTTCGCGCTTCATTTTGGTTAATAGTAATTTCATTCCTAAGATTTTATTCAAAATTAATTTTATTTGAATGTTTTCATTTTCTAAATATTTATCTAAGTTTTAGAGCTCTTTTTGTATATGCTTTCGAGAAAGTATTTTTTGTTCTCAATTTTTAATAAATTTATTGTCCAATTAAAAAGTTTGAAATTTGCATAAAGTTTTATTTACATATTCAAAGTGATGTAATGAGCAAAAAATTTTTATGAAGTCTAAAATTTTTTTTTAGAAGAATATAACAATAAAGTTGTGAGGAATTATTCATAACCTGAGCCAATTGAGAGCCAATTGAAATGAAAAATTCTTAATGAATATTATGCTCTAAAGCTAATAAACCCATAAGTTTAAAGTATAACTTACTCTACAGAATAGCAAGTGATAGAGATAATTATTTTTTGTAAAATCAATTGAAAAGGGATTTAATAAATCATAAACTTAATTAAAAAATAGTGTTAATTTGTCGGCGCATTCATTTAAGTTCAATTAATACTTGAGTGAAAAATGATGATTATTGTTAATCAGTTATTAGTAAATTGCTATTCATAAAGAGGCCAATTCTCCAGCGATTGTTCAGTCAGAGTCATAATTGTTATTCAATGCATTAGAACTTCAAATTCATGTGCACCCAAATTGTGATGTTGAGTGAATTTGCGAAACAAAAGTAAAAACATGAGAAAACTTGATAATGTCCTCATTTCATTCACATTCGTTTAGCTTATATATAAAGGATTGGCTCATCTTTTCAATAAAGTTATTTGAATAGCACTTCTTCAACAGCGCAAAACAATGGTAAGTCTATCAAAGATTTTACATTATTTTTATTTTCAAATTTACCATAGATTGTCATAAATCTAATATATATTTAATAGTCTTTTCTCAAAAATAAGCTTAAAAAGTTTCAAATATTTATTGAATTATATACCGCTACTTTTAAATTGTTTTTTATGCAAATAATTGATACCTAAAAAGTCTATTTATTTATAGTTATATTTTATAACTAATCTAATGCCTATCGATAACCTTCTCTTAAGGTTCTTTCGATATTAATATACGGAAAAACTCCGTAATTATATGAAATATTAATTAAAATAATTGATTATTTATGAAACACAGAACTTATGTTGAATTTCCGTTTCTATATCTATACAACTTATTCAAGTTCTAAAGCTGTTAGTAATTGCATAACATATTCAGCAGTAATGTATAAATTAAGAATTGAGCGAAAATTTTATGGAGAAATAGCACTTTCATTAAATTACAATTGCTTTGAAACCCTTTCAGAGTAATTCAAAAGGAAACTATTCAATGAACTCTTGGCTTTTGATGAAGTGTAACACAACTAAAAGAAATGAAACAATTTGTATTCAACCAAATCTTTACATAACAAGCATTCTATTCACTAATAGTGAAAACTCAATACAGGATTTTAAAATACAAATAAAATGAATAAAAGATTTATAAATAGCTATACTTAAAAAGAAAAACCAATCAATTTCTTAATAAGTTTTATATATAAATTGATGGTGTCTTTCATTTTGAGCTCAAACTGATATTATATTTACTATTGATTAAAATTTTCAGCCAAGACTTGGATTAATCATAATATGGATGGATTTTGTTTGCATGCATTATGTGTATTGTCAGTACGCAAACCATGCAAACAATGGTGCGTATAATCAATTACATAACCAGTTCAATAAGGAAAACGAAGCGTCGAATAACTATATGAGTGATTTTGGAGACGCCAATAATCAACAACAATCCAGATCTTATCAGTCAGAATATAAAGTATAAAAATATTCAATTACAAAGTTTTCTTTGAACACAAAATTCATTTATAAGCATTACAGGAGATGCCAATGCCTTATCAGTTCGCATATAATATAGATGATGGATATGGTAATAAACAAGACAGACAGGAAAACGGTTTGTAATGCATGTTAGGAAAGATGTATTGCATTAATATTGAAGATTGAATGATAGTGTAATTGTTGTATAGGTGACGAAGACGGCTATGTAAAGGGCAGCTATGGGTATATGGACTCCAATGGAATTTACAGACATGTACAGTACATTCTAATTTTAAATAACTATCACTAAAATTGATTCACGCTCAGGTTGAATACACTGCTGGTCCAGACATTGGATTTGTGGCTAAAATTAAAACAAACGAGCCTTCAGTCAAAGCTAATGCAAATCCGGCTGATGTTGTTTTTACTGTTGATCAACAGTCTCGTGACTCAAATAATGCAAGAAATCAAGAAAATGATAATCGTTATGAAATGATCGGCAGACAAATGAGAGATTATGAACCGATCGATAATCAAACACCAATTGGTAACCGCTATGAAGACAACCAAATGACAAAAACACCAAATGTTAACCGCTATGAAGACAACCAAATGATAAAAACACCAAATAGTAACCGGTATGAAGACAATCAAATGATAAAAACACCGAATAGTAATCGTTATGAAGACAGCCAAATGACAATCGTTGCAGACACTCAAATGAAAGATCATATCTTCAATATGTTTGATACTCAAGAGCGACAAATAGAAAAAAGATATGCAAATAATATGGACAATGGTTTTGGCGTCGGAAGAATGAGACCTATTCTTGAAATGATTAGTGAGTTGACAATGAATAATAAAATAATAATTAAATTAATGAATTGTTTAATCTTATAAATCATTATTCTTAATAAACTAATCTAGAGCCTCAACGAATGGTCAATAATGGCAATGAAGAATATATAAATTATAGCGATTCGCTTACAAATAACAGAAATAATAAAAATATAAATGATATGAAGCCATACGAATCAAATTCACCGATAAAACTGCATTATTATTATAATTAAAAATTATTCAGATTAACAGTTATAAAAAATTATAAAAAAATTTATTTTAATGCAATTTATTAGTTTCAGAAAATATGTATGTATTTTGAATTCTTTAAGGAAATATATTTAAAATAACAACTATTGTATTTACAATAGAAAATTGATTATAATTGAGTTTAATCAATAAATTTTCATTATATATAAGTTAAACTTGATTTGTAGGGAAGGAATGCGTTGCACCCAAACTAATTTGCGACCAATCAGTTGTGTCTAATAAACAAAAAGAAATATTAGATTCGGCAAATCGTGCCTTTAATGAGTGATTAGTAAATGCCTATTGAATCACATTATAATATAATTAACTTTTAATATTTATGATCTTTAATTAAATCGAAACCTATTATTACGAACATAAAGTGAAATGGCATGAAGTTATCGTTAAGTTGAAAGTTAACAAAATAGCCTCAAAACATAGTGTGCGCCAACTTATGTGTCAAAAAATGAGCGATCATTTCATTGTTAACTCATTCTAACAACAAAAACAAGACCTAAGACATGAAAGTTTAATATAAAATTTTAAAAATTGAGTAAATTATTGTCGATATATCTTAAACATCAATTCTCTGAAACTTTTTTTAAGAGATAAGACGTGATGTGATTGAGTATTAATAACAGTAATATATTAAAAGTGATGTCAAATTATAAATTGCGCTTTAATTAAGTTTTTGCTGATATAGTGTTACAAAAGATGAGGCAAAGTATTAAGTATTCAATAACTTCTCTTGTGATACAAAAAGTCTCTAACAGAGACTCTCTATTAACAAATAATTTCTATTAAAAGTATCGCACATTTCGTTAATTCATAACATTTTTTCAAGTATTGAAAAACTATTGAATTATTTTGAGCACAAATTTTAAATTTTAGCCCAAAATTAAATCTCATGAAACTGATTGAGTAAAGAGTTCTCACCATTTATGTCATAGTCGTGTCGATGGCTCTCCTGAACCGATTCAATCAAGTCTTTGAAAGATTTATTATGTGATTTATCACTGCTCTTATTGTCTTGAAATTGATGATCAATTTCACGATCATTATTGCAAAATAGATTCGATAAATTCATAATCATTTGAATCTTTTCATCAGATATGTAGTCACTAACTATCGGAGAAATTAATGTAATCAGACTTGAGGTCTGTTGGTTTGGGTGTTTCGCTATTTTATACATCAAACGAATCCATTCTATTGTAGGCATAACTGAACTGTAAGTCACAGATACGAAACTGCGCTCATATTTAGAGACCTTATTATCTGATTTGATGGCTTTCATGATCGATGAGAACCAACTCATAGCTGAGTGACTTATCGATCGGGTTTCGGAATTGAAATAATCGGTTATTAAATACAATAGAATTGAAAGTGAATTACTATTATTAACAACTGTAAAAATGGGCGCAAACTTTCGTAAATTCAATTTTGATATTTTGAGAGATTCATAATTAGCAGCATTAACAGCATTACCATTATTACTATCACTACTGATATTTACCAAATGCCTAACAAGAGCTGAAATTAATTCATTTTTAAAGTATTTAATTGAAAAACTAATCTCATTCCTAATCTTTTTCCTTAACTTAATTTCATTACTATTAAGAAAACTATTAATTAACTCAAAACAGTTGTCATTATTATTATTGGCAATAATTTTAAGCCAAAAGTACTGTTTCAACCAATTGAGTGCAATGAGAGCCGCGTTTCTTAACTCTTGAATCGACGGCTGATTTTGCGATGAATGGCAGAGTGAATGACGACAATCGATGATCCATTGGGGACACGAATACCTGTGCGCCAAACGCTTCACACTTTTCATATTACATTCATTTGAATATTGAGAGATTGCAGTACAGAATCGTATTACTGATAGTGCTATTGATTTAAATGATTTTAATAGAGTTTACGTAAAACTTATGTAATATTACTTCAAATAGTAATCGTAAGAGTGGTTACCATATAATGAATAGACAGCGCTCTCATCATAATTGTCTTCTCTATTGTTGTCTTCAATTAAAGCGCTTAATATGGCTTTTGTTGCCATTAAATGTGCGGTAATTTGAGGGCTGTTTTGCATTCTTGTCGACCAAATCGTTAATTTGTTTTTTGCGTATAAAAGCATTTCGTAATTGAATTCATTTTCATTATTATTATTGTAAATACTGTTGTAAACGGTTTGCAATTCACGCAAATTATTCCATGGACTCAAACATAATGAGCGCATCTTTTTATTAATTGCTTTAATTTTAGACTATTTGTGAAAATCATAACACGTGCTGAACATCTAGTTTTTTAAGTAATTGTTTTGTTTTTACAAAACTTTGTTTATTTTCAACTTTAGATTCAGTCTATTTTTAAATATAAAAATATGTTTTACTACCAATATTCGTGTATTTAAAAGGACTGAATTGTTTCAATTGCTTCACACGTTTAAACTTTATTAACAAAACGTTATTACAGTAAAACTCTTTAATTTATTATCAATTAATTTATTTTAATTTGTTTATTGTTTGATTCAATTGTTATTTATTTTAAGTATTTATTTAAGCCTAACATGAATTGACTCATAAAACATCAATTAATAGCTCAAAACAATATGTGTTTTATAGTTAACTAAATGTAGGTCTGACTGTATTTATTGTGTAATCTTTTTTATTATGAGAGTAAAAAAAAGGCGGTTTCAAAACAAAGTCTGAACTCAGACCTAAATAGTACTTAATTTACATTAATTTGTGTTAATTAATCATAAGATTAACACAGATTAACCCAAATATAATCCATTTTAATCATAAATTCTTTACGTAAGCCATAAATGAGCTTAAAAAACAAGTTTTGTATAAAATAATTGAAATTTATTTTGCTATTAATTAATAGTAAAGTAAAAGCATTTGTTTATAAACAACAAAGTAATTAAAACTTTTATTAATTTAATTATAAAAAATATAATCGTTTAACAAGTTTTAGATTAATATTAATATTAATATAAATTATAATATAAGACAATGTATTCAAACATATCTTTATCGGTGTTTTGGTAACGATTGGATTCTTGCGAAATGCGGTGAGTCTTAAGACTATAATTAATGGTTATTATTGAGGAAAAAGTTAATTAACAATCAATTTATGATCAGTTGAAAGCCATTGAAAGCTATAAACAAACGAAGATATGTCTAAAGCAAGCAATGAGTCAAATGGTGATCGATTTGAAGCTCAAAAAAGCGATGAAACTATGGATGAGTCAAATAGTGACAAAACAAAGAATGGTATTAATAGTACACCAATAGATTCAGATGAAGTGGTAAGTGGTCTCTCATTGGTGTCATTCAATCATTAATTGATGTAATGTTTGATTTAAGGATGAAATAGAAGTAAACAATACGAGCACTCAATCAAAGGCAGGTATAGTTACCAGAAATTCTTCGCGAAGAAGTAGTAATAGTATGAGTGGTATCAGTGAAGCCAACTTTGAGAAGATAACTATCAGTAAAGCAAATAAGAAGAAGAAGACAACTAACTCTTCTCAACAAATTCGAGAGTCAGTACTGTCTTCTTCTTCTTCTACGACATCATCGAAAGCAAAAGCAGACAAATCAGTGCCAAAGTATAAACACTCAAAACTTCAGTACAAGTTCTCCTATTGGTTACGCGAAGACCACAGGTCTCCCATATTTGGGGTTCAGTTCAATCAGCACTTACAGGACGGGGAAAACTATTTCGCGACAGTTGGCAGTAATCGGATCTCAATTTACGAGTGTCTCAAAGACGGGGCCATTCGTTTGGTCCAATGCTATGCCGATACTGACGCTGAAGAAAGCTTTTACACCTGCGCCTGGAGTTATGACGATGTGACCGGATTCCCATTATTAGCGGCTGCCGGTAGTCGTGGTATTATTAGGATTATTAGCAATGTTGCGATGCAATGCATTAAGCACTATATCGGACACGGTATGCATTCATTGCTCTCTTGTTTAATATTATGTTTAATTATGTGTTTCTCTATAGGGAATGCCATAAACGATCTCAAAATAAGTCCATTAGATCCCAATCTTTTGCTATCTGTCAGTAAAGACCATTCCTTGAGATTATGGAATATAAAGACTGATCAGTGTGTGGCCATATTTGGAGGAGTTGAGGGACATAGAGATGAAGTACTTTCAGCTGATTTCCATTTAAGAGGACATAAGATAATAAGCTGTGGAATGGATCACTCCCTCAAGATTTGGTCACTCGATAAGGAAAGTATTCAGAAATCAATTCACGAGTCTTACAGTTATAATGGAAGCAAAACGAATACACCGTTTAGTACAGTAAAAGATCACTTTCCATGCTTTACAACAAGAGATATTCACCGGAATTATGTAGACTGTGTTCGTTGGTTTGGAAATTTTGTTCTCTCCAAGTCATGCGAGAACGCGATTGTTTGTTGGAAACCCGGGAAACTTGAAGACGAAAATGATATCCAACTACATAAACAGTATGCAAGCGATTCCTCATCCACTTTAATACATAAGTTTGAATACAAAGAATGTGATATTTGGTTTATGCGCTTTTCAATGGATGCCGAGCAGAAAATTATGGCTTTGGGTAATCAAAACGGACGCGTCAATGTGTGGGACGTAGACGTTGACGATCCCACTATTCCCAGGTTTTTAAACTCATTCTCTTTATCTGATTGTTCGCCTTATGTTATTATCTTTGAATTGGGAATCGTTTTAAAACTATTTCTCTTATATTTATTCATTAATAACACACTTTTGAAATTTATTTAAATTAAAGCTCACTCTAATTAATCATTTTTATTAACTAAACCTTATTAAAAGTCAAATAAGTTGCTTATGCTTTATGTTAAATAGATTTCCATATTTTTTATATAAATAATTAATTTGGCATTTGATTTAATTAACTAAACAAAAATTTTAATCTAAAAAATGTTTTTATCTTCTACTATAAGGTGCACAACACTAACCCATCCCAAGTGTACGACAGCAATAAGACAGACCTGTCTTAATCGAGACGGGACTATATTGCTATGCGTTTGCGACGATTCAACTATATGGAGATGGGATATGACGAGTGGAAATGCATCCCTTCTCAACTCCAGCACCAGTACAACCAATGAAACTGATCCCGCATAAACTCCATCATTATTTATTTAGGCATTTATTCATTTGTTTATACAGTAATATAACTCAATTCCTAAAACACTGTAACACTAAATTTTCTAAATTTTATAACTATTATTATACGGTTTTTAAATCCGAAAACTTTTAAATTATATATAATATTATTATAGTTTTGCCTAAACATAAGTTTCCAAATCAAAGATTTTTATATATCTATAGATTCTATAGAATTATAATTGCAATTGTGATTGGCTATAATTTTCACAATAAAACTACTCTTATTTACTTTTGTCTACATATCAATTGAATATAACTTGAGATTTATATAAATATCATATCTATTAATCATTTATCAATAAATATATTGAATTTTCTCACTTTTTAGAGTCATATCATAATTAAGGTGTAGTAAAGTACCGGTGACTTAATCTTAATCTTTTTTGTCATTTTGTTTCTCATTGACTTGTTTTGAATCTTTAAGAGTAGAGTCATCACTACTATCAGTGATTCGTTCGTTTTGAACAGTCTTTTTACGGGTGAGAATAGATTTAAATCTATCTAAAGATAAAAAGGAAATATATTCCTCATGTTCAAGAGAATCCTCTCCTGCTATCTTTGAGAATGGCTTGAAGTACATGAGAATATTTTTTACGTCTTCGACATTCATATTATATTCTTCAGCAATTAGTTGAGCGTTATATTCAGGAGATTTAAAATTTTTCTCAAGAAATTTGAACGCATTGAATAAACTGATCCTCCCTTTGGGTACATTTTGTGGCTCTATGTATGCATGCATTGGCAGAAGTTCTCCCTCTCGTGATTGAGGCAAACGGTTCCGTATCCTTTCTCTAATTTCTTGCATTTCTCTCAACTCTTGTTCACTGATTTGCTTCTCTTTTGAAACCACTTTAACTGATTTCAAGCGATTCACTAAGTCTTCACTTCTTTCTTCCAATTGTTTCCTAAACTGAGGATTTTCTATAAGTGATAAACAATTAATTATTTAAAACTTCACAAAAACAATCTTCAAATACAAACCTTGAGATAATTGTCTGAACAAATGGTCTGTCCCTTGATGTCTGGGCGCAGATCGAGGTATTTGTGTGTCTTTTTCTATTAACTTCTCAGCTCTGTTGTCAATATTGTATCTCTGAAGAGGTCTTTTGACATAATAGCCATAAACTCGTTTCATGAGTGCGCCCATCAGGCGATAAAACCTATCGATATCCATATTATCTGCAGATAAGACTATACATTAAACTAAACATTAAGTTATCAAAAATTATTTTAATTCATGACTTGATATGTATGTAAACTATTTTTTGTTACTATTTTTTTACTCAACTAATCGTTTTTTAATCAGAGAATTAAAAAGTATATAATTTAATTGATTAAAAGCCAAAAAATATTTAATTTATTGCCAAAAAGTTTATTCAATACAAAGTCTATCTATAGATAAACAAAAAAATAAACAAAACAATAAAAATATTAAAATCAAAAATAAAATTAACAAAAAAATTAAATCAAACGAAACCTAAATTCAGCGATTATTTCAAATTTTAAACGACTATTAAATACATTAATTAATTATTTACAAAAGTATTAACAATAATAGCGATCAATAATAATATGAATCATAAAAATGAGTCAAATTATAACCAAAACAAACGCACATGTCTTTCATGTCTAACACAAAGTCTCAACAAATACAACAAACAAGAGACCAATCAATACATAAAAACTGTTTGAACCGAAATAACGAAATCCCTCTCAATGAAGTCGTAATGACTGGAAGGTATGCAACAGTTTGAATGCTGGCTCACAATTAGCATTCCATCGCAGAGCGCATGCGCTTCTTATAGAGAGCTTTCAAGTTTCGTGTTTTCTTGTGCTCTTGTGTTGTGCCTAATGTTGAGCTTTGACTGTGAAAAAGCTGAGAAAATGGCCATTCAATGGCTTGCTTTGGATTTACATTCAATTCACTTAAATCTATGCTTAAAACAGATTTAAGTGCAAAGAGTTTGAGTGCCATTGAGTGCCACGAAGTTATGCCTTTGGTATCAGTTATTCATTTGGTTTAACAATTGTTTTATATTTTTGTTCAATTAATACGTTTTTAATATTTATATTAACATTGATTTGCAATTAATTTATAATTAATGTTATCATTGAATGCCTTAAAAGTTGTAATAAATAACAAGAATTTTCTCTCCATTTGAATGATTTGTTTACACATAAGAAGTATTAAAATAATTGAAAACCTTTTCTATTAATAATCAAATTAATTCAATAATAATGTAATCAAAGGTTTAAAGCAATTGTTTTTTTGTTTGATTTTTAATATTTAATAACAAACAAGTTTAAAATGGTTTAAAACTATTGTACGCTAAGGTATGTCTTGGAAAAGGATCTCTTAATTGATTCATAACTTAATATCTCTTTTACTCATATCTCTAAAGAAGAAAAAATAGTTTTCTGTACTCTTTCGAAAGGAATGCAATTCAAGGACTAAACATTTGCGCCGCAGTTCTCACTATTTTATGCAATTTTATGCACTATTTTCTTAACTAAATATATATTTAATACTAATTTGTTTTTAAGTCTTATTTTTTGTTCAAAAAGCAGTCATTTTTCAATTAGTGCTTAATTCGCTTTTTGTCTCTATTACTGTTATTATTATTTATTTATTTAAAACACTATTAAATCATTTGTTTAAAAAGTTTATTAAGTTTTTTGTATTAAAAAATGTTGAGTTTTGTTTGAAAAATGCGATCAAAAGCTATTCAATCAGTTATTTGTTTAACTGATTGATAAAAATGTGCTTTTATTTAGTTATTAATAAACACATAAAATAACTCAACTATTGTTTAGATTTACTTTTGTTTAATGTTTTGATTGAAAAGAAATATTTTCATCACTTTTGAGATAATATCCTGTTTTGTAATAATAATTATGAACTAAAAGAAAAAATAGCTTTTAATTTGATTAAAACAGTTGTTTATTAGAACTGTTGAGCACTAGAGAGGGACAGAACAGAGACAAAAGTTTTTATAATAAAATATTTAGATTAAAGTTAAGAAAACATAATTTATTAATATTAAGTGAATTGAGATATTGGTCGCTATAAAACACATGAACACAATTGCATTGAATAGACATTTGAAGTGTATTTATCCGCATAACAAATAATAGGACTCTATCTTAACAAATAATTTATTCTCTATTATATGTACTGTTATCTAATCTCCAAAAATTCCAGAGAATCTAAAAATGTTTAATAACTGTTATGTGTTTTGTCATTGTTTAGGTATTTCATTGCTCTCATCGCCAATGGATTAGAGATTTTTCTCATTTTTATTGTTAAATACAATTATTGGTCCGTTTATTGCAATAACAAATAGTGCCTTAATTTGTTATTTATTACTAATAATAATAATTATTTAATTAATAAAGAGATAGTCTTCGTATTCATACAGATATTTCAATTTCTTAATCATATTAAGCATAAGAAAGTTTATCACAAAATATATCTAATATTATATATGATTTGAAAGAGAATTATGTAAAAAAATTAATACAATCAACAAAAGAAGAGTTAATACCAGTTATTATTGGTATTAAATATATCGGAAATAATATATCGCAAAAATAGTAACAAATGATTCGTAACATAATTAATAATAACTATAATAATACAGAAGAAGAGCTGCTTTCAAGTGTAGGCCTAAGTCGGCTTTCACTGTGACCTATGATTCGTCGAGAGGGCACAGTTCACACCAATTTGCATCAATTACTACCAGCAAAACAGTCACAAATTGGTCACCAAATAAACAGAGGAGTGATTAATAACAACCCAAATGTCACTGCAATACAATCGAACGGTTTTGCATCAGAGACGAGCCAACCATTACATTCATATCATGATTCGAGTAAAGACATACAGATAATAGGTTTGCCGACAGCCACGGGAACTATCGGCGGCAGTAGTAGTGGTGGTAATAGTATTAAACACCAGTCGAGCGAAAGCGTGCCTGTTATTCATCAATTAGCCGCTAATGGAATCAATAATATCGATCACTCATTAAGTCATGTAAATGGTGTGCAAACAAGTAGTTCGTCAACACGTTCAATAAATGCTAATAACGGTAGTAATTGTGTTCAGCCGAGTAAGTCCTCGGCTCGTGCGGCGCGTGAGAAAGCATTGCAAGAAATTAGGATTAGTTTACAGCCCTTCGCCAACAACGACAGACCCACCAGTAGTGCCTCCAGTACTAGTGATTCGAGCTCTTCCCCCGGCCAGACGTCCGGCATCGGCAGCTCTGTCAGCTCCACATCCAATGTTAGCTCCAATTATTCGGCTCTTCCGTCCTCTAATGGACTCATTGCTGATAAAGAGTTACTATCGCGACAACTCTTCCAAATACTTATTGCTAACGGAT
>JAQGAM010000320.1:0-14008 GCA_034697665.1 Nanhermannia comitalis
GTTATGGAAATTTTTACTTACTATTTAGATATAATATATAAGGTGCTCATCAGCCCATTTAGGATGAAAATCCATATCAATTTACTCAGTGTTGCTGTGGAAATATAAATCTAAGGCTATTATACTAGTGCTAGAACTACATTATATTGAAAGTTTTTTTTGTGTATAAAAGTAATTTTTATTATTACCACTTAAGCCTTTCTTAAACAGTATTTCAACGAAATTACTCTCAACTAAATATACTGTATCTAAACGACTGCTTTAGTTGTACTAAAATGTAAGTTATTATTGCTTTAGTTTGAGAATAAAAATACAAAACAAAATATAGAAAATATTTGTATTTAAGCCAACTTTTAGATTATTTGAATCTTAACCAGCAATAGATATTTGATCGAAAATAACTAAACATAAAAACTTTTCAATATTTACAGTCGAGCCTGACTTGGATTTAAACAAATATATTAATTAAAATATGGATAAAAAATTAATATTAAGCTTAAATAATAAAATCTTATGCCAATAGAGCATTCAATGTGCAATCAAATGCTATTTTATCACAAGAATTTTGGATAACGTAATATCGCGTAACTCAGTATAATATTACGAATAGATATCTTAACGTATTATATCGTATGCCTATTTGATCTCGAGATCTATCTCTCCGTTTTAGCTTTTTGTCTGAAATAGTCATCTCTTTTATATCAATATTTATACAGTACAGTCACTCCAAAAATATGTTAAATCCAGTGATGCGTACGAATGAAACATAAGGGCATAGACATTAATTTATGCATTCATATTGTATTGTTATTTGATATGGCAATCAATAAACATCAATATATAAGTCTAAGAAAACATTTTCAATTAAATTGAAAACTTTTAGTCACATTATTATAATCATAGATGAACTAAACATGAGTAAAATGAAAGCATGTTTTAAGAACCTTAAAAAATTGAAACATTTATTAATACATTTGATAAGAATCACTCAGAAACTTAATAGAATTTTTTAATAAACGTTTAAAGTTTATATGGATTCATATCAATAAACTTAATGCAGAATACAATTAGTTCTCAGCATTACTTCCTGTATGAAACATAGTTTTTTGAACGGGACAGTACTTGCTTGTAATTTATAGATTGTTTGTTTATCAGTACTCTATAAGAAAAGTTTGGTCCTCAACCCCAAGAGAATCCAGAACTCAAAATGATATTATATTTAAGTGTGCAATACTTGCAAAGTTAGTGCATTCACTTTTGGGCTGATTTCACAAATTCAATTTAGACATCGATTCGAAGGCAACGGCAACTACTAATTGGAAAGTTTACAGCAAATGCTCAATGATTTTAATGTCATTTTCTTGAAGTTATGCCCACATTATTACTTGAGAGGAAGAATTCGCAAATAGAAATTCTTGTAATCCGTAAATTCCTAATACAGTGCAGCCTTAAGAATATGATTCATGTTTCGCTTATTTCTCTGGAGGCATTTCTTTGCTCCCAGTATTTCCTATTCGATTGAGATATTTTTCAATGCAATACACAAGTCATGCAATTTTTTATAATAAGATTGGATGATATTACAGATATTGTATATTCTTAATTCTAAATCTAAAATCATAAACTTGTTACCAAATTTAATAAAGTATCAAATTTCAAGAAGATTTATAATAGTTTTGCAGAAACCAAATACAGTATATTATCCTTATTTTGATGAAAATTAATAATTATTGTTTAGAATCTTAAACAATTAGACATTAAACTTTAGACCACTGCCGTAGCCAGCTTTTTAGGTTAGAGGGGTTTTAGTACTGTATTTTACTATAGCACTCATTTTTAGCAATTTTAATAAAAAAAATTCTAAATTTATTTATAAAGCAATTTATCTTTTGATTAAAGTAATAGTAATTTAAAAATCTTTGGGGGTATAAAGCCTCCTAGCCCACTCTGGCTATGGCCGTGCTTTAGATACTACATAATCTCTGTGTAACATAAATCAAGTGGATTATAAGTTACTTGTAATATAAAATAAAACAAGTAATTATATATTATGTCCAAACAACTAAAAAGTTTATTTTTACTTTCATTGTTGTTCTTATACTCAAAACCTTAAACAATTATTGTTTAATTTGTTTGTGGTGCACGACTAAGGTTTCATTTACTTTTCTCAAATGTAATTATCTTTCGTAAGAAAGTTGTCTTTAAAAAATCAAATAAAGGCTGGATATCATTAAAGTTCTTTTACTGTCTGTGAAGTATGACATAAATCTGTATTTATATAAGTCTATAGAGACTCTGACATTAGTTTTCTATAGTCCTGAAAATAAGTGATTTTGGTGTGGTATAGCTGGAGGTATTTCCAGTTGATTGGTTCCAACTAAATAACAAAAGAGAAAACTTTTTACTAAAAGAGCTGTTGGTTATATTGATTGAGTTGAGTCTTGAGTCTCATCTAGTGATCAATTTCTCCTAAGAAGTAAAGCGATCACTTTTTTATTACATTTCACTGATCTGAGGGATATTACATTTGCTCGAGGGATAGCACAACTAAATTAACACTAATTTTGCAAAGTTATAGTCTTTATTTAATTCTTTTCAGTCATTTAATTATACCATTTATTGAATAATACAATTTATTGCAAGTTTACTCGTTTAAAAATTATTATTATTCTAAGTTTCGTATTCTTCATATTCTGCTTCTCTAATAATTTTCGTAAATCTTTTTAATGAATAATTAAAATTAATTCGAGACTAAAGTATGATAAATATTTTTTAATTAAATACCAGTTTTAGCCATTTTTACAGAGATGATAAAAAATATACACTTAATTCCCATTTATAGTAAAACCAGTAGTTCTAAAGGTTAGAAAAAACATGTAATTGTAAACAAATAAATACTACATTTTCTTTTATTAACTTTGTGTTACTTCAAAATAAAAAACTATGGAATTTTGCTTTTTTGAAGATGTAATGAGTGCTCTGATTTATCCGTGAATAGCATTGATGAGAGCTATTTCTTTTCTAAATGCATTATTTTCTCTATTCCCCAATTGAATACAATTGATTTTTACTTTCAGTACAATATTTCAATTCTTTTCAAAAAAATCTTGTTTTGCTATTTACGTGATATGAATGCAATATTTAGCTTACTTTCTGTCAAATACTAACTTTACATTCTGAGAAACCCATGTTTTTCATTCATGAATAGTTGAGACAAATATTTTATTAATATTAGAAAAATGATACCAAATGTTAAAATATCTTAAAATTGAGTTAAATAACATTAATTGTCAGTCTCTACGCAAATATTCTTTGTTAGATAACATTTAATTCATATAAGATATTAATGAGCTCTATCGCAATGTCATAAACAGCAGAACAAATTCAACTCACAAACAATTCATATGAGACTCATGTTTGAAATTACTGTAATGCATATGAAAAGTAGTATTTCATTAATTACCTTTGTTGGCAAAAAGCATGAACATATCATTATATATATGGCTGATATGGTTGAGCTCTCTCCTAGTTTTGAAATATCGAAAAAATGATTCATTCCAATCATGTGCCGCAATAGCACTTCCATAAAACCAATTCAGTAGAAAATATAATGGGATATTAGTCTATATGTGAATTTTAGTGTACAGCACATTCTTCTGGGACTCAAATTAAAGATCAAAGTGGGCGATGTAGTTCTGCATCACCGATATATTGATGTAATATTTAGTTTAGTTCTTATGCCATATATGTGTTATAGCCATACCTGCATTAGTTTAATGTTAGTGCAAAACATGCATTAGTTTTTTCACTCAAAGGGACTTTTCATGCGATGTCGAGTGTAGAACAAGCTATTAAACAGTGAATACTATTTATATTTTAGAGAAAGGAACACTTGCACGACGCTTATCCTCAAAAGTGAGCGACCCTCACAACCCTCATAGCAATGGCTTGTAATGTGAACTCTGCCAGATGTGTCCGATTTGAATGAGCAGTGCTTTATTTAATGCAAAAAAATTGTGATTCAAATCACTAATCCTATGTGTGCTCAGAGCACAGTTTCGACGATTCCGACGATGCTAATGATGGCTTAAGGCTAAAAAATATCGCAAAATGAGAGAAAGCTCGACAAAAAGCACTCCTATTTCGAGCTTTTATGGTTCACTTTCTTTCGCTAATAATAAAATAAATTTAATTAATCCAAAAAACTTTATTTAATCTTTAGAATGCATTAATAATTGAAACTTTTCTTTCAAATTCTAAGATAAAATGCAAAGTAATAACTTGAAAAGAACTGTATTTTGATACTCTATTGAGAATAACATTAGTCTTACAGTTACAATAAATATAATTGTATGGTATGATATTAACAATTCTCTTGCCATTCAATATCCACACTGAATTTCATGCCTTTTTCAGTCCTGTCATTGCTAACTGTTTGTTAATACTCTGTAATTATTGTACAATATAAGTAATGTATAGCTATTTATATATTAAGATAATAACTAATAAATTATGATTAAATAATGTCATACATCAGACTTATTTAATGATGAAAATTACTAATATTTAGCGAATAGTCTCAAAAATGATTGAAATAGCAATTTGTTGCGTTATATAAGTTTTTCCAATATTGAGGGATTATTGATGATTTTTTTTGATTAGAGCTCCCGAACAGTTCAGACTTGAGAGAGTAATATGATGGACAACATAGTTAAGTATTATATGAAAGGTGGCACACAATGATAAGCTTAGAAATCTATTTCTGTTAATAGACTTTAAGTGAAATTTAAGAATGAAAAATGAGCACATGCTCTATGTTTGAATCACTATTATTCCACTTATTAACTGATGTCTAATCTGTTAGAATCTTAATAAGCAAACAAGCAGTCAATGAGATTAAGATAAACTATGCTATTATTCATACAATGTTTCGACGCAATCCTTTCAAGTAATTTATTTGTTTTAAATGTTGAAAATTTTGCTCAAATAAAGCAAAACTCAATCATTCGATCAATAATGCATTGAATAAGTTGACACATATTTCAAAATATGTTCATTTTTATTGATTCGTTTGAATAAATCACACAAAACATAAATTGTATGCACTTTAGTTTAATGCTTTAAATCAAAGCTATTTTACAAATTAAACCTTAATAGAGAAGTGTTGCACATTATTATATGCACGCATTCAGAGGAAAGAGCTGTGAATTTGTTGATTATAATCTCAAATTTAACAATTATCTCATTCATGAGAATACATGCATTGTGTTTCACTATTGTATTCCTAACATAATAGCATAGAAACCATTGACTATTTGGTGAGTCATTTTGTGTTTGCGTTAATTTTCCTGAATTTAAAAGAGTTGTCTCTAAAATGAACCTAAACTACACTTAAAATTCAACATAATTTTAATATCTTTTTAGTTCTAATGCTAATAAAATGATAGAATGATTTGAAATTAAAATAACGGTCATAATTATCAAAATAATTTTTTCACAAAACGATATTAATTAAACTCAATGTTTTCACAATGAATTTCTTATTTTACCTTAAATTAAATTATATGCAAATAAAGAAACTGCATGTTTGCATTTATTTCACCCAATAAGCTCTTTACAGCCAATGTAAGTTTACAGTAACTTCAAATTTAATTATACAACTGTTACAACAATTAAAATATCCATTAATTTTTGATTACATTGAAGTCAGAAAATTATATCATTTATTGGGGAATTAGAAATAAAATTCAAGTTATTCTTAATACAGCGCAAAAGATTTATATCTCTTAAAAGCTTTATTCTAATGTCATTTGTGAATAAATAGTGAAACATGATTGTGCTTTTACGGACATTGTTCTTATCACAGTGTCTGACATCAAAGTGATGATTTTGTATAAGAAATGCCATTTCTTCTCAACTCCCATCCAATATATTTCTATTAATGGACACATTTTGTTTGCCCTCAAAATCAGTCACCTTTTATGTTCACTTCAAAAATAATGACTTAGTGTTAAACACATTTCAATATTCTATAAGAGCTGATAATTTAGTTCCGCTTTTGCGAGACTCAAGTATTTACCGATGTCCTAATTGTGAATAAGATGTTGTTATAGTACTTGTAATTGATTTCGATGATTGCTTCCTAACACCTGGTCATCGATCTGTTTTCCAATTTAAAACATTTGATTCCGTAAAAGTCTTTCCTTTTCTTTGAGCGAAATTAAAGCAATCAATCGTGAGCTGAATAACACTTCAATTTTTGAGAGGTTTCTTAACACTCATACGATTTCTCCAAACTTAAGAATTTATTTTTATCTTAAATCCACAAAAACTCAATAATAAATTAGCTTAAATAATGGGAATAAATGCATATTTTATTTTAAGTGAATCTATAAAATATAGATAACAAAAGATGTTTAGTTCATTGATTTAATTAAAAAGACCCCAAATTTCGAGAAAATGCCATCCTTTTTGTCAATCATTAATTTTACTCTAAAAACTTTTTCGCAGAACAATTTGCATTATTTAGCATTTCCTGTTTCACTTCTAACTGGTGTTAATTTGATTTATAGCTAACAAAATGTCAAAAAGTGCTTTCTATTGAATAATAGTGATTCATGAACAACTTTTTGTAGCTTATGTAGCTTGCAACTTTATGTAGATTATGTTGTTGATTACAGACTGCTTACATCTACAAATATATCGAGACAGCAAAGATCGTTGCAAAAACGGTCCGACAAAATCATCGCTTTCTTTGGATGGCTTTCTAGGAATGGAAACGGGATTCACATTAGAAAAAGAAAGCAATACAATAGCTTTAATTTGTAAAGAGCTAGTTGTGCTCCTGGCGTTTGACACGCGAGAAGTGCTAATTCAATGGCAGGTCAAGATAAGAGCTCATCTCTGCGAAGGTGAGAACCCAATACATCATTGAGAATGACATCTAATTTAAGTTTCTCTAAACTTAGAGCAACATTTTCTCGTCCAAATCACTAATCTTCCACCAAAGAGCAAACTAAGTTGTGGTCCCGCAAGACTTCATCTTCAAGATCACGCCTTTTGTTTAGTCTCTGGAATTCCGCCGCGTCTTCTTGGCTTTTGGCCATTAAAAGAACTCAGAAGATTTGGTGTTATTGATGGCAAGTTTTGCTTTGAGGGCGGCTCTCAGTGCGGAAAAGGCAAGAAAATTACTTCAATTTAATTATTTGAACAATATGTGTAAAATGATAAGAATTTTCTTTTTTAATACGATAATCAATTAAAGATGGCCTCAACAAATGTAAATCAATTTGTCCGCTATTGACAAATATATGATTAATAAATCTTTTTTAGTAAAAAAAATCTTTGTTAATTTCAAAAATATTCTATAGTATAAGTTATAAATAGGATATAAGTGTATTTTCCTATATTTTTAAAGCTAATTCCTATAATCTATACTTAATGCTAAAACATATTTAGACGAAGAATTACTCATTTTCCAAAAGACTAAGATTTGTGAATTTTCAAAAACTGCAACAAATTATCATTGATTGAGAGCATCCCTTGTTTATGTTACTCTGAAGAAGTTATCTATCTTTAGGCGCCATACAAATAGTTTTGAAGCAATAATTATCATAACTGTATTCCTGTGCGACTGAATTAATGTTACTTAAAGCACATGAATAACTAAAAAAACATTTAATTTTGTCTCTGAGACTATTTCTAAACAAGAATAATACAGAGTAAGCAGTTCTGTAATTAGTTCTTATATTTGAGTGAATTACCAATGATTTGTTGAACTAAATAATAGATAAAACGGAAGAGCATTGAAAACAAAAAGACTGAATTAAGTTAATGTTTGTATATGAGTATCAAAGTGAGTAACTCGTAATTTAATTTTCAGGGGAAGGGTTGCACATATTGCACACAAATCAAACTGAAGAGTTGGCCAACTCTTTTGAATTGTCATCACAGGGAAAACTTCACGGAAAGAGAAGGCTTTCATCAAATAAGAACTCAAGTAAGATATTTCGATTCAATGCCTTCTTATAAAGAATTGAATGGCTTTTCCTTTTGACGATTCAATAAAGTTATTGCTTTTTATTTAATAGCAATTGACGGCTCTGTCAGAATGTCTTTACAACAAACCAAATGTCATAAAAGCTGCGAATGTGGTAGTAATGAATCGAGTCGTCCACTCATTAGTTCGAGCTCTGAGAGCAGTGTTTGTGACGCTTGTTCTGAAATAATAAGATTTAACAGTTCTAACAGTTCTAACTTTGACAACGAAATGAGTAGTGATGAACAATATTCTTCTCGTTCCACATGTTGTACTATTTTGCGCTGCTCTTCAAACCTAAGCTGTGGAGGTGGTCAGCCTTATGTATCGTCAGCCAGTGTCGCAGCTGATAATGAGTGCTTTTTTACGTCTTCACATTCTTTAGCAATGCTTAATAATTGTGCAGATAATCGATGTTCAATTCAGGGCTTAGATAGCAATACACTGCCGCGTGTTTCAAATGATAGCAATCGCTGTTCATGGGCTTTATCTTCATGTAATAGATGTGGACATCATTATTGCTCTGACAATAACGGCTGCACTGATGATATTTCGCTTTCAAATAAAACTTTAACCAACAATACTGTTTCAGCAATAAATTTATCTGATATAAGATCCGTTTCTCCCACTTCGATAAGAGAGTGTCTTCGAAATCATAATCACCAGATCAACAATGCAAATAAGATGGGATCCATTCTTCCAGATCGGGCCTCACTGTGTTCTCAAAGTTCTCATAGCAGTGGTGCGAGTAATAGCAGCAATAGTAGCAGTTCTCATAGTAGCGGAAGGTGTAACTGTGCTAATGAATACTCAGTGCCTCGCAATCAACATAAGCCACATATAATTCTAGATATGCTTTATGACAGACCAAAGAATCTTCACCACAAAATTTGCAATATTATTAGTAAACCAGAACAGATGGCATTATGCAGTTGTCAATTGGATCAATTGGATGTCACCAATAGAAATGTCGGGTTTGGCCACAAATTTATTTCAACCGGAATTAGAGTCAATAATTTGTCTGAAAATTGCAACGACCTATCGATTATGCCATTAAAAGACTTTAATGGACTAAAGTGTCAGACAATTGAAGATTGCAGTGCTCAGCACTACGCTGTTCCGCGAACAGCTTTAGCTCATATTTATTTGAAGGTAATTTAAATTAATTGCTATCTTTCTAATCGCCTCTCTTTGTAAAACAATTGAACGCCAGCTCGCTTTTAATCATATTCTGAGCCCCAAAAGCTTTAATTAAACTAAAATTTGATGAAATCTGAAGCGTTTTATGCCTTCAAAAACATTAAGTTAATTGAAATATATTTGAAAGAGAAATAATTTTTAAACCAAACTTTTTTAGAATAATTATAAGTAATGAAGAGCATAGGCTCAAAAATTTTAGAGCCTGGGCTCAAAACCTAGAGCCTGAGCCTGAAAGCTTCCATAAAGAACAATTATATATATAACTTGTATTTTAATAAATGTACCGGTAATACAAACGAATTTAGAAACACAAACACAAGATTATTATTAAGTATTTATAGCTCATTATAAAGGGTTAAATAAATTATTTTAACTATTGATATAATAAGTTCTAATACTAATAACATGTTAAACATTATGTACTAATTTAAGAGTCAATACTAACTAACGGTTTTCATACCTTCCTTATCCCAATGTATTCCTGTATCTACTAAGCAGTCCATAGAGTGCATGTCGGCTATAATGCCATATATTCAGTGAAGTGTATTTATTATATTAAACTAAAAGTATTTGTTTTATTAAAGTTTTGCTTAATCAGTGTCTAATTAATAAACTCTACTCAATCTACGCTACATTCATATATAAGTTACTATGAATTAGTGAAAGTATACAGGCTCTTCAGGCTCGATAAGCTGAGTTTGACCCTGGAATCGAAATTCTGGCATAAATCTAAAACTATGATTATTTTTGAGAAAGTCTTACAATACTTTAAAGATATTTTTTTTAGATAGCTTGATTCATGATTTGTAAGTCATTCATTTAATTTAAAACTCTGATTTGTATATTTTTGTAATAAAAAACTTAAACTGTAAAAAAATATATTATCACAGTTTTTGTGAAGTTTTCTTCAGGCTCAACAGTTTGAGCCTCGAGCCTGAGAATAATGAGTATAGGCTCGAAAATCCTAGAGCCGAGCTATGGCTATCCTGAGCCTATGCTCTTCATTAATTATAAGGCGTTTATACAAAATAATAACTCATGAATCAACTTATTATTTACTTGTTTCTAACTTATAATTATATTCAATGTGAAATATATAGGAACTAAAGCAAACACAGAATGCAATTCTGGATGATATGACTCAGAATATACAAAACCCTTTTGGTGAACAATACGACGTTCCTCGAAAATACAGAGTAATCAATTTTGCTCAAATATTTTGAAATGTAATTCAATTTAATTGTAAAATCTGAACATTTATTTTAGGATACATTCAATCAATCTTCATGTCAAGCACTTTGTTCATGTGCGGTGTCATCAATGATTCATAAAAGAAATAGCAGCACATCTTTTGAATCGAAGACTTCCATTTCTGATGCAATGACTGATATAAACAGAATGCCCAACAATAATACACTTCTTACAAATAATTCTTATCAAACGTCTGTGAAGGCGATCAATCATTATATGGTTAACTCGTCTCAAAATTTTGATTCTCGCCAACAAAGCTCGGATTTGATTGAGTCTCAACAGTTAAATCCATTAGCGCTGCAAAGAGTTACAATTATCCCACAACAAAGTGAATATAGGACTCACTTTTCGACCAATAGCGCTGTCGTTAACACTCCTCAAAATGATGTTAACGGAGATAAAACTTCTATAATTAGAGAAGTAGAACAACAAACTAAATCAACTCAATGCAGCGCCAAAGTTGACTTGGTTAATATCGATTCAGTTAATAAAGAGCAAAATATGTTAACTTATTGTTCAACAAGTCCTAAAAGTGCTAATTATGTAAATATGCGTTTTGTGCAATCGATTGCCTTTTACGAAAATATTAAGTGTAAAGAAGAATCGATTGGAGATAAACAGATAATTGATAAGAAAGTTAAAGAGCCAATGCCTTCGCCTATAAATAACGATAAAAACAAAGAACATTATGAGCAGATGTCGTTCAACGATAAGAATTTAGAAGCAAAAAAATCGATTGACTCGATAGAGAATAAATCGATTGATAACTATATGCTTATGCAGCCGATTATGTCAACCGAAACATCATATTTGAAAGACATAAGCGCTCAAAAATCAATAGAAAGCTTTCCAGCAGTTCAGCATTTGATTGAAACAGTCAACTTATATGATAAGAAAGCAAACCATGCAATAAGTAAATCTCCATTCAAGACACATGTCGTTCATTCTAAACCTGTGAATGAGTTCATAAAAAAATTATCATTTCGTCAGCGGTCCAACTCATCAGAAGGAAGAAATAGGAATTACAAACAATATTCCTTATCTGACACAATGTCTTGTCCCTCATCTCCCTCTATGAATTCGAAGTCATGCATAGAAAACAGACGCTTTTTCATCCTTTCAAAGCTGTCATATAAATCAAAAGAGAAATCGTTTAGTATTGACGATATATCACCAGCAAAGCTATCACTTTCTCTCAACCACTACTTTAAATTCGGTCAAAGCATACCATTTCATAAATCAGCCGATTGCTTGAGACAAAGAGCTGATGATTACCGTTCATCTGAAGAGGATTTATGCACAAGCAGTCAAATAACAGTGCTTTGCGCCAGTCCTGTCAGAACTTCTTGCTGTAGTGCAGCCAATAGACCATCAGCTAAACTACAATCTACTGAAAACTGTAATGTTGAAGATGATACTGCCCAAGAAGACAAAATTGAGTCCAAGGCTCTCAAAAATTTAAGCGATAACCTAAATTGTGTTGATAGCACTTCATCCTCAGACATGAGCGATTACATTGAAACCCTATCTCTTAGCTCAAGAACTAGCAGTGGAAGCGATCCAACATATGTGCGAACAGAGGATTTCACATCAAAATCTTTGCCAATAAACTCGGTATCACTTAAGCCAAAATCTATAGCAGAATATTCAGTCGAGAGAAAAATGATAGATTGCACGACTCAACTGAATAAAGAACTTACAGATCTGCTTCATTCTCCTTCTCCCGGATATGAGAGCGAAACATCTCCTCCTTTCGTATGAATCAAAATAAAAACTCAAAACTCCGATCTCATTACTTTGAGTCTAATCAGTTTCTTAATTAAATTTACACATTTTGTCTGCAATAAAGTCTTGTGATCTTTAAATTTTTCTAACTTTACAAAGAACTCACTTTTTCTATAACTTTACAAATAACTATTCTTAAGCATTGATGAGACCATATTCAGAGATATCATTCATTTTTATGTAAAATAAAGAAAAAATAATCTTTTAATGAAAATATAACTCAAACCACAACTAAATTTAATAACGTTTTAAATTAACTGCCATTGGAATGAATTGCTCTCACTTTAGATGAAGTTTAGTGAACCATATCTGATAAAAATCTGAATGTATTGTTGAATATTTGATTGATTATGAGAAACACTATATATAATGTATAAACGTTTTGTAAAATTTGCTAAACATTTACTAAACACTAATTTATCGGTTTTGTAGTTGTGATTATACCAGTATATTAACAGAACTAACATTTGTGACCATTATGTTAACTATGATAGAAATAATTGATAAATTAATTTTACTTTAAATTTATAATTTATAAACCAAACATATCAGTGATTAATCGCTGAAACTTAGAATAATTATTAACTCAAATTCATAAATATATCAATTTTTAATTTAAAACGTGTTTTGACTCAAGTTTTATAAAAGTTTTCTTTTCATAGATTATATACAATATGACAATTATTTAAGTCAACAAATGAAACAAATAAGTTATTATTAATAATTAAGTTATTATTTATGTTATGTTTTTTAAAAATAATTTAAATAGAAAATTAATATTTTGTTCTCTTTATTAATTTATTTGATTTCCTATCGATTCTTATACTCTATTATAAGAATACTCTTATACTTAAATCAACAGATTGTGTCTTAATTAGTCTTAATTAAAATTTTAATTTATTGCTCAAACGGTTTAATTAATTAAGAAACTTATCCGAAAACTTAAAATTTAAAGCTTTTTAATTAGTAATTCTCTTAATTCCTGGCAAATCAACATTTGAATACATGGCATAATTGCGCCATTTGTTATGCTTGACGTGTGAATATTCTAATGGAAAGTTAGTCCGCTTGAGTTTGAATGACGAGAAAATAGATAAAAGTGTTTTTTCTTCCCTTTTGAGAAATCCCATTAATAACTTGGTTCTTTCAATTCTATTATTGCAGACATAAACGACCGCATCATATAATACTTGCATTGTAATATAGAAAAACGGCGGATCGAATACTATTACTCTCCAAAAGTCTTGTTCCGGCTCTAAATTTGTTGAGTCCGGAGATCTCAGATCGAAATAACGAAATTTTGGCAAATATTTGAAACGAGTGTCGATATCTAGAAGACTCACTTCTTGAGCCTCATTAACCCACCAGTTATGGGCCAATGAAGGCGTACACAGACAGCAACTCGATTCTGCATCAAACGCATAGCGAAGTGCCTCACGTATAGCTTCGACTGTTTTCTCTGTCCAGAAGTATTGCTCTAAATCTCGGCGCTCTTTAAACCCATTTACAAACATTGAACGCTTGTAATAGTTATCAGGAATAGTAATCAGAATATTCTCTTTCGATTCTTGACTCAAAACTTCACTATTTTTTGTATACTTAGGCTCTTTTGCCATAATATAGCTTTTGCTGAATAAACTTATTCTTAAATTTTAAAAATCAAAAATTATTTACTTATTTAATATTATTTTATGACAACTTTTGCCACAACTATTGCTTTTATATACACATGAG
>JAQGAM010000321.1:0-13995 GCA_034697665.1 Nanhermannia comitalis
ATAAAAAAATAGTATTGAAAATAGAAGCGCATGCGATTCTGCTATTAATATTTTAAAGCGTTTCAACTTTTTCTTTCTTCATTACATAGTTTGTATTTGAGTTGTTTACTCTCTTTTATCTCTATGTATAATATTCTGCTTCATTAGCAGTATAGTAATTAAAACATCCACTGAATTATTCTAGAATTCACTACTGACTACCCTGACTATCACTTCGCCTAATTTTATAACAAAAATTATGAATTAAGTAAATTAAAATTCTGATTCTGGAATTCGAAGAATCTTATTCTTCGGCTTTTATTAAAAGTTATTTTTAATTTGCCTTCAAAAATGAGAAAATTTAAATCTTTTCTCTTTCAATAAAATAGTCTACAGTTTAGTTATTATTATCAAATTTTTTAAATTTTTTAAAGCTTACAAAATATAATAAAAATGTGTGTTAGTTAAGAATATAAATTATTTGGTTTACAGAATTCCCATTAGTCTCATATTTTTATTTTTAAAATAAATTTAAACTTTCTATAAATAGAACTAAATAGTGGACAAACACAGGTGTAAAAAGTGCTTAAAAACAGAGAAAAGAGATTGAGATTTATTTTCGATACAATGAATAAGTAATACTCTGAGGCAAGACTTTCTGACCTGACTTTCCCTAACCTATGACTTAGAATGTAATACATTATTATTACAACAAAATACAAGAACTCCTTTGTGTTTAGGAAACTATTGTAGGGTAAAGTACTTCTTGTTTTGTGTTTAACTAACAAGAAAAAACTCTATTTAGATAAAAAAGAATGTGAATAATCAAGAGAAATATACCTGAATTATATTTTTTATTACCTAACAATAGATAACCGGAATTTCGTTGATTAGAATCAAATGACACATCAATTATTCAAAAAAAGTATTTTCTTTTACTCTAATTACTGAAAGGCTAACTTTTGTTTTAATGTGAGAACCAAAAAAATACTGTTTATTCTTGATGTTTAAAATCATGTATCCTTTAAATATGTTTTTATATTGAGTTTGAGGAAATAAAAATATTGTTATTATGTTAATGGAGTTGTAAAGTCTATGTTAGAAATGCTTAAATTAGTGAATGAGAATAAACATTAAAAGTTTTAATAAGATTAATCTCTTGTTTTTATTTTTTTCTCTTATTTTTTATATATCACACAACTACTAAAACAAAAGTAAAGCATTCCTTACAATTAGTTTTGTTAAGAAAATACGTCAACTCTTAATTGTTTAAGTTTTAATACTTCTTTCTCTTATACAGAAAATAAACTCAATTCCAGGTTTTCATAATAACTGCTCTCATAATAAATTTGAAGTCAAGAAAGTGTTTCCTTTTAAAACAATAGAATTTAGGCTCTAATACTTTATAGTTATGTTGTGGGTCTCTATTCTATTGAATTTATATGACTTCAATGATATCGAGGACATGTCTTTAGGGAAATAATAGATTTCATTGATTTCTAACAAGATATGATGAACACCGGGCCTGACCTGAGCTTAGGCTAGCCAGCCTGGTCTCAAGGCTCGGCCAAGAGCTTTTTTGAGCCTAATTCTTAGGTCTAAGGCTCAGGGACTATAAGCCTGGACTCAGATAAGCTTGGGCTAGGTGGTTTTAACTCAGGCTCAGAGGTGTGGAGCATATGCTCAGCTAACCTTAAGCTCAGGCTCAGCTTCACTGAACCTGTGTGCATCATTACTAACAAGAAAAAAATTGATTACAATTGAATTATAACTTTTTTGAACTAGTAATGAAATATTTAAAAGACTATAGATTTAGAAGATATTAGTATTTAGAATCATTTTAGAATCACAGTCGGATCTGAATATATAGTGGATTAAACTGATAATTCACAGAGATAAATATCCGGTACCTTCAAGAATAATAATAATAGATGCCTGTAATAGTGTGCCCATATTAACACTTTTGAGTGGGAGACCAAGTTAAAAGTTGAATTTGTATGGTGTAAAAATATGGTTATTAACTTGTTATTAAAATCTGAAAATCCTTTTATCTTAAACAAAATTTGCTTCTCATCTATTGTATGAATCAATTCATTTTAATTACAATCACTTTTTATTAATAATTAAGTTCTTAATGAATAATTTAAATTTAAGTGTGTAATTATTACTATATTAATAGACTATTTGTTAGGTTTTCTTGAGCTGAATTAAATTTAAAAATTTATTATCATTTACATAAAAATAAAATTTTGATAATGAAATTTAAAGACTATATACAAGTATAAAAGTATTATACAGTATACAGTAGCTTAGTTATACTGTATTTATAAAAAAAATACAATATATAAAAACAGCATCATTGAGTCAATCTCTTTGCATTCCATACTTAAAGAATTGGATTTTCCGTTGTTATGAGAATGGTTTTCACTGTAAAATTCTTTATATCATTATAATGAGAATTTTTGTTAATAGCTTTAACTTTCTTTTATAAAACACAAATTGTGATCACGATATCTGTAAAAATAATAAGTGAGTCATCTGAAAAAAGTTCCAATGATTCTAATTTATTATTATGTTTTTAATTAATTACTATTAAAATAAATACCAATAACTTTAGAAACACAAAAATTATATTATTAAGAAACATATTTTTCCGTAAATAAAATTGTATTATCGTATACATAATTCACTTTAAACATTTAATTGCCTTTTACGCGATTATTCAGAATGTATTTTTGATTTTTACTTTCAAGTGAAGAGTTTAAGTTTCAAATATGGAATCACGACAGCAGATACTCGAGTCATCAGAATTTCTATTAATATAATTAATATTCTAAATACTCCGAATACTTTAATTACTTTAAAAGTTATATTTTGTTTATTACTATACTTTGAAAGTAACAAAAAACTTCTGAATAATAACAAGTATAATAATATTGCTTTACATTTTTTTAAATATTTGTTTTGATGGATAGATTTAGGATAAGCTACAAAACGATTCTTGCAGTAAAAGACAAATAAATAGGATTCAAATGGTTTGAATAAATTTCAAGAAAAAACATTATCTGATAAGTTCCAAAAATAAAATATAATCAAAAAACTGCCAATTTATAGAGAATATTTGGCAGATCTAAAAGCAACTTATTCTTGATTGCAATAATATAGATAATTAGACATCCATTGTCCATATTGTCATAATAACTTTTTTTTGCTTGTTTCCAAATATAAATTGATGGTCAGAAGTAATCCTTATAAGTATTGTATCAGAAACAAGCATCTCTTGAATTATTGAACTTGAGGCTAAATATCAGATTTATTTTAATGAGGGATTTCAGTAAATGGTAATTAAAGAATTGCTCCAACTAAATTAGATTTGTTATAAGGGCTAAATAATTAACGAAATACTTATTTTGTAACCAAATAAAAATATTTTTAATTCAATTTAGATTTCAATTAAGGAGAAAATTAAGAATCAAAATAATTATTTATTAAATGATTCAATAATTTAAATGAAAATACCAACTCATGAACTAACTCATCAAATACTGAATGTCTGAATTTATGAAATTTTTTTTGTTTTTTGATTAAGTTTTATTATATTGAACACTAGTAGAGTATTGAATAGTTTTTTAATTTCATTTATTATTTAATTATTTAGAAAATAAACGTATATTGATATCTATATAAGATAACAAATACTAAATTTGATTAAAAGCTAACCTTTATTTCTTTGAAATAATATTCTTTAGAATAGAATGAAAGGCATTGGAATTTTTTTTCTGAAAATAGCTCTCATTTCCAATTCGTCATTCGAAACCTTAAGTTGTTAGAAATGGCTTAAGTCACAAAACAAAAAAAACTTATTTCTAGCATTAAAAGTTTGAAAACATAGTGTCTTATATTTTAGTTTCATTTTATGGCTATTTTCTCAGTAGAAGTTCCGGCTTATTATTCAGTTAGAATTATTTTACTGCCTACTACTTTTACAAATATATATATATATCCAATAAATTGAGATATGAAACATCAGGCTCACAGGTGAGCCCAAACTTTACTTATGTAAACCAAAATCCGCTTTAAATCTAAGAAAGTTTTATTCATCAAAAACATTGATTTTCTATATGCCAAAGAAATAAGCGAAAAATCAAAAAAAGACTCAAAAATTACAAACATGTTTCATGAGTTTTGATTATGTTCTGAAAATTAATACATATTTTCATACACTATTAGTCACTCAGCTTGTATCTGAAGTTTTCGTACTAATTTGACATAAAAATGACAAAAATAAATAAATTAGCATATCTTTTATGGAAAAAAGTTGACTTATTCTTAATAATTAATTTCATTTCTGACAATTTTTTTATGTAAGGACTAAATTCTCGTCAATGAGAGATAGAATTATTAATGCTGAATAAGTTGAGACGCATTCGTCAGAAAGTGTGTTTCATTCTCACACAGTATCCCTTCATCCTCATCCTCATCAAACATCCTTAACTATCAGTACGCAACTCGAAAACTTGCGTCATTTGAGTTGATCTCAGCGTTGAGAGAGCAGTGCGTCTGCAAAAAATATTATGCTATGTTATGGTCTTCAATTCAATTGATATGCAGTACAAGTTATAACTAATGTAAATCAACCGCCAAATGTTTATTATTATAATAAAGTATTTAAATTTGTGATTTTATGTAAATCTTTTTAGAGACTATTTGAATAAAATTATTTGACTTGGGATAAAAATATACAAACTATTGGTCTTAATTTAATTTTTTTAGTGTCAAATTTTATGATTTATTGAATCTGTTATTTGCATTGGAAAAACATTTTCCAAATCCAAACTAATCAATGATTGCAAATCATATTAGAAATTAAGATTTCATCCGATAGTATGACTTACTATAAAATAACAGCAGAATTTGTGGGGAAGAGAATCAAAAGTTTTTTAGAGTTTTGTCAAGAATTTGAGACTGCTTTGAAAAATCAAACATAAATATAGTTATGAAGAATTATATATAGAAATACAATTTCAAAAGGGAATAATAGTATTGTTAATGATCTAAAAACGATTTTTGATCTTAAAAAAGCAAATCAGACATAGATATGATTCACTTAATAGTGATTTCCCAAGTGATAGTTATCATAACTTCTTCATTGCAAGTGTTAATAGCATATGACGGACACCCAGACGTCACATCGAGTCCACGCCAAGTGAACACAAAATATGGAACTCTTCGAGGAGTTATTATTCCTCTATCACGTGATTCTTCATCTTCTACTCCGGGGACTTCATCACAACGTCCATCACCAGCTTCTTTGTCACCAGTTGAGGCGTTCTTCGGTGTTCCATACGCTTCTCCTCCAATTAATACATTAAGGTTTATGCCACCCGTGACACCATCGCATTGGAGAGGTGTTCGACTGGCCAATAGGTACGGTCCTGTGTGCCCACAAAAGCTTCCAGACATCGGTAACGCCACTGAATCATTAAAGATCATGTCATCGGCTCGAATAGACTATCTCAAGCGTGTTCTGCCATTTATGCGTAATCAGAGCGAAGACTGTCTTTATCTTAATATATATGTACCCTATCATTCAAGTACAACATCAACATCTGGTGAGTCTTTCAAATGAATTCATATATACTGTATTGTTATTTGCATTTTTCCATTTTCTTTACTTTACTTACACTTTTATTGTGGTTTTGCTTTCAAAAGTATCTCAATCCTTAGCCAAAGCATTAAGAATTATGTTATATCTGTCGCTTTGATCTATTGGATAAAATATTTTTCTATTTTGTTTGAGTACAAGAGTATTAGATATAACAATAAATTTTAAGCCCTACATAAGTAAGTAAGGTCTGGGTCTTATCGACTAAATATACGCATACTTTGGCAAAACTCAAATCTACTTATCTTTCATAATAATAAAATGTTATGAAAAAACCTGAGAATTGATTCATTATTTAAACGAAACTCCAAAACCGACCATTTCATTAAAAGCTAACGTGAGTAGAATTTTATTATGCCTGAGCACAGGAAATGAATCAACTAAGTTATGGTCTTAAATAAATAAAATATAAAAATAGAAATTTTTATCAATTTTATTAGAGCACAAAAATTGTTATGTTAAGCAAAAGTATTATTTGTTATGAGATATTTGAGAAAGTTATGGCAAAAAAATCATTCAAAAGCTAAAACTCGCACAATGTTAGAGATTCTGCGAATGAAGGAAAACGTGCAAAATATCTATAGAATAATTGATTTTAGAAATTAGGGACATCTCCATTAGATTGATGGCTAATTACTTCCTAATCGTAGGATTACTAGAAAAGCAAATCTTTTCTTTTATGTTATTATTATATTAGATAATAATAGATATAAAATCAATGGATATTATTTTGTTTCCCTATTTCCAAAACAATTTGGCTGAATATCGATATTTTTATCCAATCGTTTATCTAAACGTGACTCTAAACCTCTGATTCGTCACAAAAATTGTGAGAACAATAGCTTTACACAGTATATATCATAATCGTTGGTCATTTCGATGTGAACCTAAACATTAACCGAAAGTTCAGACTAACTATTATAAGAGGTCTATCAATGCAGAAAGTTTTTCACTGTACTGTACATTAAGTTGACTTTAGTTTTCAGATTTAATAAATTCCAAACTTATTAACTTAATTGTCAAATATAATGATATAATGATTTCATAAATATTAATATAAATGTTGAGAAAAATGAATTTAAAAATTTAATATATTTTGGTAACACATTCTGTTTTGAATGCCTAATGCCTTTTCTCGCAAAATGCATTGCATGATAACCGCATCAAAGCTTTCTATTTGTTATCTATGATTCAAAATCAATTACTTTTTGGCTGAGGTTTAAGTTTTAAATAGCAGTCATGAAAGCTGTTTACCTGAGCGTTACAGGTAGTTCACTTAAGAAAATTAACATTTTTTAAAATCGATCTAATTCTTTTAGGACCAAAACGTATTGCTATAAAGTTAACACTTTATCGCTATCGTGAACGCCAAAAATCATTAATTTTTATGTTAGAATTTTAAATATAAATCAATGGATGCCTAAAAATATATTAAAGCGAAAACCAATTTATTTAATAATTTACTATAAAAGCAACTTTTATACAAACATTTTTAATGTAATAGATTTTTAAGATTTTAAGTTTAAAATGACTTGTGATACGAAAGTCCATTAAAAATGATTAAACCAATCAAATTATTTTCTATGTAATAAAAAAACATATTTCATGTTTATCAGGATTTAACATTAATTACACACATATCTAAACATCACATTTATCACTTATATCAGTAAATTTCATGTTTAATAAATGCGTGTTTTCATGCATAAGGCTCTCAAAGCGCTGTTTTGAATATACAGTAGAGAGAACTCAATTTAACTGAAAATCACATTCAAAGTCATAGTTAATTCTTTTTCGTAGTTTGAGTGCATTTCAAATATATGGAGGTATTAGAAGGCATTCCATGCAAATAAACTTATTGATCATTTCTTAAATTGTTTTCATTTGAGTTTTATTTCCTTATACTGTAGTAAAAAAATAATCTCTAAAAAGTTATTTCATAAGTTTGTTTGACTCGGTTTCTGATTAAACAAATTCTTTTGCTTTACTTTTTCGTTATAACTCTAAAGCGCATAAACTTCAAAAGAAATTTTATTATTATTTGAATTTTTTATTATTACTGTGAATTACTTTAAAGATGTGTTAACTTAATACTGATGTTCATTTGTTCCTAACTTTTTCACTCAATTACCTTTGACTTACTGTCCATTATTATAGTGTTTTTATTATTCTTTATTTACTTATTTATTGTATAAGTTGTAAAGTTCCATAAACTCAAAAATTTAATTAATTAAATATCAATATTTAATATTTAGATTTAAAGCCTTTTTTGTTTACGGATTAACTTATCATAAGTTAAAAACTTTAATTAAAACAGAATATTAGTGGAAATTCATTATTCTAAGAAAAGATTGGATTTATTTCTATAAGACTTAAAGCTATTCTTATTCTGACGCAAGAAAGTATAAAGGGCGTTAAAACGGGGGTCGTGGGCAGAGGGGTTTCAGAGTTGGAAAATATTAGTGATCGAGTGTCCCATATTACATAAAATTTTTAAAATTCTATTTGCTGTAGTTTAGGTGATATTGAAATTTTTGTATAATTTTTTATAATGGAGTCTATGGGAAAAAATCAATTTCAAAAATTAATTCCCTCCAAGGCCTTAATTATATTTTAATCAAACTTTGCACAAGCAAAAGTACTAATAAGACAAAGTTTTTAGAAAATTGGTTTTGGGGATCGGAGTTTTAACTACTTAATTAAAAATTTATAAAATACTCGGAAACCTTCCGAGTTGTTCAACAAGTGGTTCGAAAAATAGTATTAGAATTAACACGTTAAAATATTAGTAAAAATTGAATTTAAAATGTTCACAAGTAATAGGGTTTCGTACGCAGTATTATAAGGTCTAAATTCGATATATAAAGGGTTTCAAATAATTCCTTACAGGCACAAATTTTTTTATTACTTTATCTCTAGCTTAATATTCGATATTTTTCATTAAACTAAAATTTTGGATTTTAATCATGGTAAATTTATTGGATTTTGACCTCTAAACTAATGACTTCGAATATTCTTTCATTGTTTTTCTTTGTAATTTTATATAATTTATTACCAGTTTACCAGATATTGATTAGAATATTAAGTAGAGGTAAAAAACTTTAGAAAAACAATGAATGAAGAATAAACACAAGAAAATAAAAAATTATTCTAAAAATAAAGGCCTTGGAGGGAATTAATTTTTGAAATTGGTTTTTTCCCATAGACTCCATTATAAAAAATTACACAAAAAATTCAATATCACCTAAACTACAGCAAATAGAATTTTAAAAATTTTATGTAACACTCGATGACTAATATTTTCCAACTCTGAAACCCCTCTGCCCACGACCCCCGTCTTAACGCCCTTTATACTTTTTATATTTTGTTAAAACTGTTTGATCTGATTAATTATTTACAAAATGAATTAATGATGAATTACTTATTCTGAAAATTAAACCGTATAAATACATTCTGTTATCTATGTTTAATTCGTATTCATTTAAAATAGTTGAAGAGTAATTTTCATTTCAAAAGTTCAATTCTCAAGTGTTTTCTTCCGTATCAATGAAATATTTATTGAATGCAAAATAATTCTCATTATATTTATCTATAATTAAATCTAACTTTCAAAAAGATTCGCAAACATTCATTTAATTTTAAACTATAAGGAATACTAGTGTTATGGTTACGAATACTAATCGAAACTAAAAACCTAAACTTTTCAATTTAAAGACACAATATTAACAGTTTTGAGTAATTAATTGTAAAATAAATGATTAAGACTCCAAATATGATTTCTGCTTAATTGAAAATTATTTGAAATGTTAAAATTAATTATATTTCAAATATCTGTTGTTTTAATTGAAATTATTTATTGGATTAATATTATTGATGGGAATTAAGTGTTTTGATTTTAGACAGTTCCAGGTTTACACGTGTACATTATAGATACGATATTGTGCTGTAATTGATATCTATAAGGTATTATAGTAAATCTGGAACCTGTCTAAATTCAAAAGACTTTAAAGTTTATTTATTAGAAACATGGTCATTTCGTAATTAAGTCGTAATCGTCCACTTTTATATAATTAAAAAATTAATTCTAAATAATTCAACAGAGTATGCATTTGTTTAATTAATTGTATGGTCAAATGCTAATTAAATGTTCATTTGATTGATTATCTTTATAGTAAACTATCAAAACATAAATGAACTTTTTTTTATTCACAATCTAAAGGAATTCTAATTTTTATTTCATTAATGCGCTTAAAATGCGCTTAAATAAGAAAATTTACTCATATTTTTTAATAAATATTTCAATTTTCTAATTAAATATTGCTTCAAATTCTATACATTGAACATTTATTTTCAAATTTAATTTCTGCTGAAATTTTTGATGTTTGACAGTAAACATCATTATTCCCAGAATTAAGTGTAGTAGCAATAAACCTATTTTTAAACAATATAGTCTATAGAAGTACTTCATAGAAATAATATTTAAATAAACTTCATTATTAATGTTATAATAACATTATATTAATAATCGTCAAAATAATTTTAATATTATATAATTTATCTTTCTATATATCATAGGTTTACTATTTAAACATTTTGACGACTATTTAACTCAAAAGCTTTAATAAATAGTAAACACGACTCATATTCATAAGGAATAAAATGTTGAGAATCTTTTCTTCTAATGAGAATCTAAGCGAATAGAATAAGAAACCTCTTCTAAGAAGTGATTTAGTCTTGAATTGTTTATTTAGGTGAATGCAAGACACTGCCAAAACACACGCAACAGATACACAAGTAATTTTAGAAAACGTCTTATACATTCATTTTCGTCAGGTCTGTGCAAAATCGGTATTTTCGGGTTCTTTCGTTAAGCTTAACCGTCAAGAATTTGTTGGTAAATCTCTATTTATCACTTCTATCAATAAAATAATCTTTGGACTAAATTTGTTCTCTCGATTACTTACAATCAAAGGATTATTTCCGAATTAATTCCAGATTATTTCGTTTTTCTTAAGGCTTCAAATTTCAATATATTGTTTTTCTGTATATATAGTTCCTATTTATGAATTATCATATATGAAAATCTTTGGAGACAGCTGTCGGAAATACCCTAAATTTCAATGGGGGCTAAAATTCGTCTGTTTTAAACATTTTTTGTAACGGTTAGTGCGCAAAAGTTTCGAAACAATATTCTTTATTTCTATATTGAAGTAGTAGGTGACCCACCTAAGAATTTTCAAAAATTAATTATAAAATAACAAATTGTTATTATAATAGAAATAACAAGTAATAATGTAGTCATTCTCTCCACTCTCTGCTCACTTACCTACACAAATGGTCCCTTAAATCAAATTAATAATTTATATCTTTAACAAATCTGTAATAATATTCTTTACACTTTCCATATATGAACAGAATTTAGTGTTAATTAATGTTTGTGAGCTTTATAAACAATTAATTTTTATTAGTCTTTGAAAATGAACACAAATAAATATAAATGTGCATAGGGAAAGGAAACACCCCAAGGAAAAGTATCTTGTATAGCAACTGGCAAACTGCTCATTGTTAAGCCAATATCTATGTAAAAATGTCAATTTCAATAATCGCTCACTTTTTTATTTTAGTTTTGTTTTAAAGTTTGAAATATTCTAAAAATTTAATGCCCTCCAGACATAAAATCTTAGTCACGGCACTGATTTCGATGACAACACTAAAAATAATAAGAAAAAGGAATTTTAGCGGAAAAGTTGCCTCAAAGACAGGTAAGTTTTCGTATCCAATAATAATTACGACATTCATCCGATTTTTATTCACAATCTAAAAAAATTTTAAGCACTCGATACCCGACCTTTAAATTCCGATTTTACACGGGTCTGCTTATAGTTTAAGATTAATTAACAGTAAAAAGCTTCCAATTTAAACATTCAAACAATTTTTTGCACATAAATGAAAAATTTCAATTTTATTGTAAAAGCAATGATATGTAGATATTATTTTGAAAATAAATTCGTTATGTATTTAGCAATAATAGAAAATTATTGGCCCTAAACATATATTTTCCAATTCATATGGAATTATATCTTGACATTATTTATGATACACAGTATCTATTAATAAGTAATGTCGTTAAATAAAAAAGACTGATTGAAAATGTTCTAAAGTAATACTTTATTTTTTAAATCTTATGCATAAATGAATAAAAAAAATAATTCCAGGCTTTAATAATAAGCAAGTATAATACATATATACATAGGGTTGAGAATTTTACATAAAAATCTTTTTGGGGTGTAAATTTACGTAATTTTACGTAAAAATCTGTAAAAATCTTTTACTCATTAAAATCAATTTTTAAATCAAATCAATTATATGGATAGTTGTCATGATGTTGATTCAAATTAAGCTTTTATCAGAATTGGATTGAGTATTATAATTTACAATGTTGCGATAAATTTAGTGAATTCTTTTCCTGATATATGTCACTAATGATGATAGAACAGACCGAAAAGGCGTCAGTCTACTTTCAATTTCAATAAAAATAATAAAAAAATTTTAAAATAATTAAAAAAGTTCAGATTTTTGCAAAAAAATAATAGATTTTTACAGTATTTTACAGATTATTACGCTGGCCTGTATAAAATTTTGTAATTGCGTAATATTACGCTATAAAAATCCCTATATATAGATGTACTGAAAAGATCTACACAAAAGAAGTTTTTTCAATATAACTTATTTCTAATAATGTTTTGGATGACTTAAAGCTAGTGTTGTGTAAATAAAATGAACACAATATCGAAACACATACTAATGCGAGATCAAGTGTTTCACTGATATTTACAAGAAAATCACAGAAGGGATCATTCGTTGTGTTAGTGATTGCCTTAAGACAATGCTTTTGCCACAAAAGTATTAAATTGCAAGAATTGCAAGAATTCATACAACTTTTGTTTGGTTGCATTACTAGCGCTTAATCTGAGCAAATCATAGGCTTATCTATATTTATAACAGTATTTCTAAACAATACTGAAGTTAAATCTTATAAAATGTTATGAAAATTATGCGATTAATTCGGAATTAAATTATTAGTATATTTTATTGTTTTACTGCATGAGTTTTTTTTGAAAATCACACTTTTTTATAGCTTTAATATAAAAAAAAGCAAAGAAAACCATAACTGCTTTTCAACGATAAACTTAAAACACTTTAGTCATTCATTACTATCAGATTATTCTTACAAAAAGTTGAAATATCTATTGATACAAAATTGATAAATATTATGAATGACAAGTGTATCATAATATAAATATATACTCATTAGGTTTTTTGGTTCATTAGAATTTTCATTATTTCGAGTCATAATAATGAATGACTAAAGTCTTTAGTTTATCAATAAAAAGCAGTTATAGTTTTCTTTGCTTTCTTTATATTAAAGCTATAAAAAGTGTGATTTTCAAAAAAAACTCATTGATATATTTGTTTTGTGTGCTATAATCTTATCTTACTTACGAAGTATGAAAATTAAACTCTGGATGTTTGTATGCCTTATGTATGTTTACAAAATGTATACAATAAGCTCCTGAAATAGAACATTGCATTGACATTACATTACTATTAAAATGTTGCGCAAATCTATAAAACTTTAAAAAGTTTAATATAAATAACTTCAACAATTTTGGAAAGCTTTAAATCACTGGAAAGATCGTCAATCGTAGGCATTTGCAAAACGTTAACTCTAATCACTTCAATTTTTACAAGACATCAAAGTTATTAATGCTAATGTAGTATTTGATTCAATTTGGAGCTATTATCCCATTAGCCCTGAAAGCCCTGTACAATATTTACAGGTAGATTCACATGTGTATCTTTTTTGAACACAATACTCATTTTATTTAGGATTTTGACGAGAAGCTAAGGCAAAGACATATAATAATTAATGTAACTTAAAATCTAATATGATTTTATGATTTTAATTCATCTAAAAAAGTCACACATTATGAGATTTAATAAAATAGTTAAACTGTTCAAACATTGTTTTTATTGTATTTTAATAATTGAATTGTAAGGCAATTCTTAAATTATAAATCACATCATATAAGGGAAAAACTTGCAATAATAGACAGTGTTGAACAACGCTCGAGCGAAAACGAATAATTTTGGCTGAGTCAAGTATATTACACATAAAAATATTTTTTTTATTAAACAAAGGTTTTTATTTAAGTAAAATTATTTTTATAATAAACAAACATATTATTTAGATAGTGATTTGTCTGACTTTCATCAAATTAAAGAATCGGTCGTATTTTCAAGAATAACAATATTGATTTAACTTATTTCAGTGGTTATAACATTATTGT
>JAQGAM010000322.1:0-13986 GCA_034697665.1 Nanhermannia comitalis
AGCAACTCTTTTACCACATCCTCCGCCACCGCTCACCTCAAACAGCAGTTCCAGATCTAATAAATCTTAATATAAGTAAAGCTGATATGCTTTCGATAATTGCGTGTCTGATGTGGTCAATCATTAAAATTGATTGAATTATGGATTTATCTTAAATCTTATACTACAATAAGCACCAAAATAAATATGCATAAAAACATCAAACATTGCAATGTCCTAAATATAGATAGATATTAGTCCTTACTTTTTATTACCTATTTTTTTCACTTATTTCGTTATAACTTTTAAGAAATTTTTGAATATAACCCTTAATAAAAATTTCATTTTTATCCAATTCATCAAAAATAATACTGCATTAAAACCATTATATTTTGATTCGATACCATTTATACCATAGAATGTATTTTCATTTGATATAGACTGCAATCATTCCATAATAATTATGTTCAACACCTGTTGATAATTAAGTTTTGAAAATTGAGATCAAAGTAAGATGTGATGGAAGTGATAACAGGTCAACAGCCAAACATTGCTTAATCTTCATCTTTGAAATAGAGATTATGTAAGAAACAAAAGTGGAATAAAACCAAAATTTAACAAAAACAATCTTAAATATATATTTTTTATAAGATACTGAACTAACAAATGACAATTTCATGAAAAATTTTGTACACTACCAAACAATTTTACCAGTACTGAAAGTGACTATAAATTATAATTTAATTATTATCCCTTTTCTTAGTATTCAAAGTTTAAATATTTAAAGTATTGAGAGAGGCGTCAAAAATGTCAAATTATTTTTAAATGTTTTACTATTTCATTTCAATAGAGGTTCGATTCATCTTATTATTGACACTATTTTTATGCTCATAGAAACCTATTTAAAACATTCATTAACTTAACAATTTCTGAATCAAACTAAAAATCATTTGAAAAATGCAAACCTGATCTCTATAGTGATCACTAATCGGTGGTAAGAATGGGTTAAAGTTCGAATACTAAGAATTAAAATAATAAATGATTTGAAAAAGAAAACTTATAAGACAAACACAATTAGAACAAATAATAATACTATAATACTATTCACTACAATCAATCATAGTTTATAATTAATGCCTTTAAATATGTTTAAATAATTAGATAAGAAAACAAAGTATCAGTGGTGGCAGTGAAATATCATAAGCTAACTATTATATCGTTTTAACAGCATTTCTGCACTTCCAATGGCATAGCTTTCCATTTGAATGACTTTCAGTATGGAATGAAAGAACTTTAATAAAATAGTTCATAAACTCATTCAATGATAGTGTAATGTGTGAACCGTGTGAAATAATTATGATATTTGAAGTTATTTCGCAAAACAGGAACAATAGGATCAAAAGCTGCTATAATTTTACAAAATATCAATATTTGTTTAATACACTCACTCATTAGAATCACTAATTAATTACATTCCTCTGCGGTTTAAATTATGGAATTTGTATTTATTTGGTATATTGTATAGTAATTTATTGAATTGAATTAAGTTTATTTTCACGTTTAAGACGTATTGTATTCTATGCAATAAGAATGCCATTCAGTCTATAAGAGTATTAATTATTTTTAGACTGAACTTTAATTGATGTTAAAATGAAATTTGAAATTAGTTAATGTGTGCGACATATAAGTTAGTATTATATATCATAACATATTTGAATTATACTGCATTTGGTTGTTGTAATGAAATAGAGATAAAATCATTAATTGTAGATATATATAAAGTGCAGTATAATTGAAAATGTGTGTAAAACGGTTTAAAAACATTTGCCATTTTAAATATTGTCATTCGTGTCGAATTGGGTGAAAGGGAAGCACAGCCAACGGGCAAAACTTGATACAAAAATGCTTGACTATTGTTGTGCCCACAATAATGAGCTCAACGCTATTTTTATCATTACTCTTATTAAAGCATAAATGAATTTTTGTTAAAATATTTTTTCTACTTTTTCTTTAACGTGAAAAAACCTCTCTTTTTCGGCTCATCTTTTTTGTCTCCTTCAGCTTTTGCGGGCATTGTCTGTGAACGAGAAGGTCCGGGAGATGTCTCCAAATCAGAAACAGTGGATTGAATTTTGTTAATCCAAACGTTCATTTCTTCGTCTTCTTTTGCTTGAAACAGATATTCCGCTCCGTTCTGTAATTTGAGCCGAAAAACGTGTTTCTTCTTTGTATAATCAGCTGCAACTTCGGTAACAACTCCTTTTAGGTCAACAGGACTTTCATTTCTATAGTAATTTTCAGGCTCTTGTCGAAAGTGTTTCTGATCTTTATATGCTATTAATACACCACTTCGTAAAACAACATATACTTTATCCCAAGATCTGTAAAAAAAATTAGAAATATATAAAATAGTAAAATGTTATTAAATGATGACTCAAATAACCTGTTGGAGGCTTTCTTTGTGGTCGATTCCCATTCATGTTTGCGGTTAAGCGAACCTTCAATGACAATATCTTCATCGACAGTACTGTGTCGTTCTAAATGAAAAACAAATAGATTGTTATAGAAAATAATAATAAATATGACAGAGAGAACATGTCTGTAAAGATGCGATTAACTTGTTTAATATTTTAAAGAAAACAATAAAACTTAGTTATAATTGGATGCGTGACATGTCTACCTGACACAGATGAAGAGTCAGTATCATAATATGGCGACTTTTTGCGTCTCCAACTGCTGAATGGCGACTTAGATCTCGATCTTTTAGTCTTTTTCTCTTTTGATGGGGACGGGGCTTAAAAATCATGCGAATTAATTATTATTCAAATTAAAAATCGTGCGAAAAAATGAAAATTAAATGAAAATATGTTAAGTGAGTTCAAGTTGAGACTTACTAGTCATAGCCGATCGCGGCTGAGATGGAGATGTAGAAAGAGGTGTGGGAGAGGCTGCCGCGCCCGAAACAGTCGATAGAGTCGGAGTTTTAGGAGTTTGAGTCAAAACGACTTCTACATGCAATTAATTAGTTATATAAACATGCATTACATGCGTAATTAAGTTTCAAACAAACGTGCATTTTATGCAAAACGCAAATTCAATGCAAGCCTCAGAAACACAAACTTTGAAAACCAAAGATATATTTGAATTTTGACACCTATTCCCTGATAGCGCCACATAATAGCTGACAAACATCACCGAAAGCAACTTATACACGAACCAAATAGTATAATAAAATTGACTTACTTTCTATTTTTTCTTCAACCTCTGCTTCTGCAGAAAGAGCTGAAACCTCTGTCCCGTCCAATCTTTTGTTTGAAACAAATTAGTTTATATGGATTTTATGTAAGGCAATTGTGTTTGTAATACCTATCAAATGGTGGCTCATCAGGAGATACATACTGTTGAGGCCTCGACTTTGCAATTTCTTCTTGTCTACGCCGCTCATCATCTTCTTCTTGCCTTTTGTACTCTTTAATCTCAAACTATGTTTTGAAAAATAGTGGCTTTAGTCACAAATATCAGCATTTAGTTTGAATAACATTGGAGTTTAATTAGACATAACTTATGTCATGCGTTAAGACATTTCGCAAGCGTTTTACAAGTCGAGCAAATTTTCATTTCAATTCTTATTTCATGAATCAGTTTTTCAGTTAATTTAAATAAACTGATAATAAAGTAATAGCAATACTTAAATGCATATTAACTCTGAAACTATCTTCTATTTTAATATTAGTTTTACTTTTATAGCTTTGTTTTTTGGTCGCAATTGAGTAATAAATACAAAAATTTCCCATTAATGGAAGGCTTGGGCAACATCTATACGAGCACTTAATAGCTAAGATCTGTGCATTAATATGTTATTTGGATACAGCCTTTCTTTGTTTATACACAGAATACTTAGACATGGAATAGATAAAAAAGTTCACCGAATCATAATATCCAGATCTGCGCATATGCTCATCGAGTTCGTGATAAGCCCTTCTTCTATCGCCGTCTAAAGGCTGTTCTACTTCTTGTTCTTTTAACTCAAGCTTTTTCACAAATGAACAATAAATGTAAACTTAAAGAACAAACTACTAATCCCTTAATGATATCTCAGTCGCCAAAATTTAATACCAACAAAAATGAAAAATAAAAAACTATTCAACTCATACCGTTGTCAAACGTTCTAATGCGGCAAATCGTTCCTCTTGTGCTGACGCAGACTTCTCGAAAGCCTCGTGTTTCTTAATGAGCTGATCCACTTCATCAATCGTATGCTAACAAACATTTCATCAAATTGTAAATAAATGAACTCAAATCCAAACCAAAAAAACTTACTCCTAGTTCTTGGCTGAGAAGATATGGATCCTGAGCCACAAGCCATGCCTCAGCCACAGCAGCATCTCTAGCAAATTGATAAACTTCAAGAATAAGCTGCAAGTGTTCCCATCGCTCTTCCCATCTGTTCATGAGAGCGTTCCTCTGATTGGTCAATGCGAGCAATTTATCTTTGATATCATTGGAGGCGTAATGGTTTCGAGCGAGAAGTTCTTTTCCTAAACTAACACAAGTGGAAAAGTTGTCTTCTCGGGCGTCGATTTCCGCTTTCAAACTTTGATGATTATTCATAAGCAGTTCAACGCCAGAAACATCACGTGGTTTTTCAGATGTGTTCATTTGTCGGACTACATCGTCCATCCATAATATTAAATCACGAACCATATTAAGAAAGCGGAACAGATCACCGGTATCTGCGAGTTTGACTCTGCGGCCGTCGCACTGAGATAACAGCTTTTGCCAGGCGTTCACCACTTCCGCTTCTCTACTGGTTATATCTCTTGCTCTTTCACCGGCATAAGCAGTTTGTAATTTAGCTGATTCTTCGCGAATCTGCTGCACAGCATTTCCGAGTGTTTGTAAGTCGTGTTCGAAATTTGCCTGTTTTCGCAGCAAACTTGAGACCGAGACCGCATCGCGTCCGAGTTCGTCAGACATCGAGTTCTGTTTCTCAATAATACGCGCGTAAACATCCTTACAATCATGAAAGAACTTATGCAATTCCCACGAGGCGGACAACATCTGTGTTCTGGTGTCGATCAACTCTAACAAGTCAGCCCACGCCTCGTTCAAAGTGTCCTTCCATTCAGCAATTGTAGCACTATCTGAATGGCCTGAACTAATCAAACGGTCCGCATTATCGTTAACAACAGAAACTCTTTCATTTCCAATCATTTCTGTGTCGCGCGCGAACGCTTTAAACCTCTCCCTAAGCATTGTCACCTGATCGTAGTCCTGTCCCAATTCATGAGATCCGGCAACTATTTCTCTCTCTGCAATCCATTGCATTAAATCATCGACTTCTCTATTCAAAGAGAACAGTTTTAACGCCTCTTCAAGTTTCGCTCGACGTTCTAGTGATAGATCTTTAAGACCGGCGTAAAGCTTATCCACTTGTGATTGTCTGACAGCGATTGGATCACTATATTAGAGAATACATTAAACATTTTGTAAGATAAAAATGAATCTAATATTTAGCTGAAGTGACAAACCTTTCTGGATGTCTTTCTTTGATGAGTTGTTTAGAAGTTTCTCCCAATTGACGAATAGTTTGCGCGTAATCTTCAACAGCATTTTGAAGCGATTCATGTTTTTTCATAAGGTTTTGTGCACTAAACTCATCTTTACCGCGATCTTCAACCATCATATATAACTCCTGTTCACTCATCCACGACTCAGCCTCTGATGCATCGAAATAGTATTGTTGAGCTCTTTCTGATTCAAGGAGTTTACTCTTTCTGCTGTCCATTTTGTTTTTGAGCTCTTCCCACATCTCCATTAATTCATTGATAAGACGCTCAAATTCAGATGAATCTTCATGTCCCTCATCTATTAATTTACGGCCATTCTCACAAATATTCAAAATTCTTGGCTCGTGATTATCGATCTCAGTGCGAAGTGAATGGTTTTTCTTGATAAGCATTTGTACGCCAAACAAACTGTTTCCATAATCAGCACTTGTGGCCAAAGGCATCTTCTCCTGAATCCACATTTTTTCGTCATCGATGTCTCGTCTGAACTGATACGCCTCTTTCTTCTTGAGTAACTGTTGTTTTCGATCGAGAAGAGGAGCCTGTAATCGCTGAAATCGTTCTTCGACGTAAACCTTTTTAGCTTTGATCTCATCAGTCTTGTCGGGTTCTATTTTCTCTAAGTATTCGACTTGAGTTTCTAATTCATTTACTTGTCGAGCCTTAACAGCCATTTGTGTTTCAATCATTTGTTGCTTTTGTAATATTAAGTTAACACTTGTCAAGTCCTGACCAGTTTCTGCTGTTAACACTTGACTTTCAAGTTCTGTTATCCACGAGTCGATGTCATCACATGTTTGTTCGTATAGGACTTGTCGGTTTGCATCAAACAGTTTGAGTCCTTTTTCACTTGTAGTGCTTTCAAGCGCTTCAAATTGTTGTTCTAATTCAGCTAATTTTGGTTCGACTAAAGATCTCATTTCAGGCTTAACTTGAATGAGATTTTGTCCCTCTTGTTGGACTTGATAGAGTCTATCTTTATTGGAAGCGATTTCTGCTTCGAAGGCCTGATGACGCGTCCACTTGCTGTGGACTGTCTTAGCGCTGCGGTATGTCTCGTCCTGAGCAATAATATACTTCTCTTGAATCCATTCATTGAGTTCATCACAGTTTTGCAAAAATTGGTGTAATTGGAGCTGATCTTTTAGTTTAGCAGAGAGTTGGTTCGCACGCTCTCTATTTGATTGGCGTTTGTCATTAATATTCTCTGCCTTACGCACTATTTTGTCCGAATCGAAGTGACCCTCTTCGCTAAGACGGTGTGCGAACTGAATCACACCATTTATCTTATCGTCATTGGCCTCCATTGTTGTCAAGAACGCTTCGTGACGTTTAATAAGACTTTCTGCCTGTTCCAGATTAGTGGGCGTCTCATCTTTGGCCAAATAGTGTTCCTGTTGGTTGAGCAGCACTTCAGCCTGTTTTGAGTCGCGCAAAAACATCTGAAGGTTCAGACTTTGCGACAGAAGCTGTTGTCTGTTTTCCCACATTTTGTGCAGTTCAGTCCAACCATCGCTAAGAGCTTTAAGCCGTTCGCGCAAAAACATATATTGCGGGTCAGTCTGATCCTGAGTTATTTTCTGTCCGTATTCCATCATACTATTGTAGTCTTCGGTATAGTTATCTATTTCTTCTCTGATCTGCTGGTGTTGACTCAGAAGCTTTTCTGCCTCAGCCAAACTGTTTGGTGTGTCCTCTGAGGCAACATCTGTTTGTGTTTTTGTAAGCCAGGCCTGGAAATGGTCCAAATCTCTTAAGAAGCGATGCAAATCACCCGCCTCTTCAAGTTTTGCGTCTCTATCTTTCAACAATTGTGTCAATTGTTCCCAAACTGCAGATATTTGAGTGATTCTATCCCTTATGGCCTCCGCTTCTTCCGGATGATCGACTGCCATCTTATCGGCTTCAGTTTCTAACCCATCCAATTGTGCCTGAATTGCTGCCAAATCACGTTCCATTCCACTGAGTCTTCTTTGTAATGTCATTATTCCTGTCAAATCATTGCCTAACTCTTCAGTTGATTGCAATAATTTTGTTTTTTCCTCTATCCATGAGATCGTTTCACGACATTCAATATGAAATGTCTGAACTCCATGAGCAGAATGGATTTCTTCCCGTTTCTGCTCTGATTTCTCTCTCAATTCAGCCCATCTTTGGTTGAGTTGATTCTGTCGCGCGGAAATCTGTTCCGAATTTGGATGTTCGACTTGTAAGAGCTGTCGCGCTAATTGGTTAACGACTGCCACTCGGGAGGCATTAGAGTTCATTTCTTGATCAAAAGTTTCAAAACGATGTTTCATAACTTCGATATCTTCCATATCGCGACTCATTATCATCGAAGACAACATTTTCTCCTTTTCTGCAATCCATTGTTCGACACCGTCGGCTTCACTGAATAGTTTATAGAGCGAAATAGCGTCAAGTAAACGTTGTTTTCGTAATTTAGCCAATTCTATGAGCTCTTTATAGCGGCGTTCAATAGTTGCGATTCTATCTAACACTTCAGGGTCTTGACGGTCAGCTTCTCCAAGTGCTGACGCCTGTTCTTTCAATGCATCGATAACTGAAGAATAGCCCTTCAATTCTTCGGTGCTCTCATTATGTTTCTTAAGCAATGACTGCGCATTCGCCTCATCAACTCCAACATCTTCACTGGAAACCAATCGTAAGGTATCTAACATCCAGGCGTCGACATCGTCGGCATCAGCAAAGAATTGATGGAAATCAATGGCTTCAGTCAATCGCATAGTACGTAAAGCTTGTAATTCTTTGAGATTATCCCAAACCGTCAGTATTTCATGAATGCGTTGTTGAATGTTTTCAGCGCCAAAATGTCCGGCATTTATGAGATCCTCTCCGACTCGAATAACACTCATTAGCTGTTGTTCGTGTGCAGCCAACTCATCCTCAAGCGCTCTATTCTTACTGATAAGTAAGTGAACAGTAGTCAAGTCGTGACCGATTTCAGCTGAAGATAAGATTTGTTCCTTCTCTTTAATCCAAGCCTCCTCTTCAGCCATATCCCAATAGAACTGCCACAGCTTTCGCGACTCTTCAAGTCTACTTCTTCTGTCTATAGCGAGCTGAACGAGTTCAGAATAGGCTGATTCCAGTTGTGCAATGCGGTCGTCAACTATTTTGGGATCACATGGTTTATAACCTCCGACCGCTTCTTCACTCATAAAACGCTGTAAATTGTGAACAACAGACTTGACTCGCTCTCCGAGAACGTTGATGTCGGCCTCAACCAGACTATGCTTTTGCAACAGGTCTTCGACTCCCATCAAGTGTTTGCCCGAATCTTCGGACAGAAGACGAGCTTTAATTTCTTCCATAGAGTCTAATATATAACTCATTTCTTGGAAGGACTGCTGCAAAGCCATTGACATTTCAAGTCTTGTTCTACGATTACGAAGCAATTCAAGCAAATAATTCCAAAGACGCAAAACATTGTCTTTGCGGGAATTAATGCGATCGATATCGTGATAATTTTCTGCTTCCAATTCTTGTGCGACTGCAACCACCGCTTGTACTCTTTCTTCATAAGCAAATATATCAGTTTCAATGGCCTCGTGTTTCTTCGCGGCCGCTTCAACAGCAGGTAAATCAAAGCCGAAGTTATCCTGAGAGACAAGCCGTTGGTTTTCGCTGAGCCACGTCTCGCGCATGCCTGCCTTGCGATCAAATCGCGCCGCCAATTGTTCCAATTTTTCTTGTCTAATAAGTTCTTCACGAAGAGCCAGTTCTCTTTCATGTTCAGCCTTCTCGAGTCTCTCCCACGCTCTGTTCGTGTCTGATATCATTTTGCCCTCTTTTGGTAGATATGGTTTTTGGTTATTGGCACGCATTTTACTCTGCAGTGTGAATAATAAAATCTCAAGATTTCCCTTTTCAATAAACTTCGGCGGCTTTTCAACTGTTCGATAATTACTAAATGCAGACAATTGTTGTTGGACTCCATTCAGTGAATTAGAAAACGTTCGATCAGATAAGGATTGAATGGTCTGTTCAATCCATTTAAGCAAATCAGATGTCAAAGTCTCGTATTCGTGAATCATTTTCTCGTTTTCCATCGCCTGACCCACAACTTTGCCAATACGTCTTCCCTGAACTGTTCCGGCTTTCATTTTAGAGAAATAATGATAATAAGTGACAACATATGTGATGATTGATTTCTCATCGGGATTATCGGTGTAAACATCTTCAGGATCTAGAAGACCAGTGAGACCTAACTTTTCCTCAGCGACAGTGAATGCATTGTTAAGATTATGAATAGCATTTGATTTTGAAAGTTTGTCGTATTGTATTAAATCAGGTCTATGTTTATGAATGAGAGCATTGAAAGCGAGGCCGTCTTTCCAACTGGAAGTAAAGTTTCTAACATTAACGCTATGATAACCAGCGGTTTTCATCTGACACCACAACAGAAGTGCATCTTTAGCTGATTTAGTCTCTTGATTATCCACTTCTTCAATGGTAATGTCCTGTATTTGGAAGCGCAATATTATGGTCCAAATCAAGCCCAAAGTGAGTCTGGGATTGCCGTCAACGATGTCATGTGAACCTAAATTTTCGAGATGTACTCTCTGTTCTCTAAGCAGAAATTGTAGCGCTTTGTCTACATTCTCAAGACAATGGATTCTCATCTTTCCTTTTGTTATTTTTGGTAGTCTTTCACCGGACAGTATTTCTAATAACTTAATCAGATTTTTACCATCTCTTAAATCAGTGTATAAGTCAGTGATACGACTGTTGGCGCGAACCAAATGCGAGTTAACCCATTTGCAAAACGTCTTCTTCTGCACTGACTCGCGTTCATCTGAGCACAAAATAACCAAATGTTAACATTGGTTTCAATTTATTAAACATTTAATGTAATCAATGAGTGCTTACCCGCCAGTGCTTTAATACGAGACCTCTCGAACAGTCGTGAAGAGCTATTCCCGCCGTCATAGTCATAATCTTCGATCTCCTGCTGAGTGACGGGATCCCAGCGGACACTCACTGATATATCAGTAGTCATCACAACTTATATTTGATTAAACGCTTCTTTTGTACAAAATGTGACTTATCTTCGAATTGTTCTACAATGCGATCGATTACTAATAGCTAAACAAATAATTCATTTAAAGCTTTTGAGAAATATTAGACTTTCACTGATTTTTAACTACAATAATAATAATAATAACTGTTCGAGTGTTTGAGACCTTGACTTATAAAACATCACTAAAAATGGAATTTAACGTAAAAATCATGACTTTATGGCTAAACATCAACTCTAAAAATTGTTTTTAAAACTAATTATATTTTTAGTTAAAAAAGAGTTCATTTCTAACGAAATTAAGGCCAGACATAAACATTTTTGTATTGAGTGACAAACTCTTGTCTAAAACTCATTAAAACTGTGTTTTACTCAAAAAACTAAACTTAAGCGCAAAGTAATGACTATTAATCTGTTGTTTGATCTGTTGTTTAGTTTGAAAACAATTAGACTTTAAGTGAATCAAAACTAATAAATAACAAAACTTTACGCTCTTTTGAGTGCATTCACTATGAAATGCAATTCAGTAAACGTTTAAATGCATGTAAAATAGGTTTTGGGCTAATATTTGATTAATTAATTCAAAATAGCTTTCAATTGAACTCATTTTGAATTAAATTTTAATATAAATAATAAATTAATCAAAAATTTGAAACATTAAAAGTTTTGAATATTAAATAATCGCAAAAATGATCCAAACGTTGCGCTTAAACCACACCCGATAGGAAACGATTGATATTTATATTATATTATATCATATCATATATTAAATAATTGTTATGAAAAGAGCAGTCATTGCAGTGATAGTCTGAGAGTCTATTCATTACACGAATTCATTAGTATTTATAGTTTTGTGTCCTTTAAAAGTGACATCAATTTAAGCCTATTTTCAATAATGTAATCGTTAAATAATTGTATTCAATACTGATATCTATAACGATATAAAACTCAAATAAAGTTAATACTAATCAAAAACAAGCTATAAATCGAAAATTTGTGGCCATTTCATAGTCAATATCAATAGATATTTAACTGTTAAACACTATATACTAAACACTAATATATTAATCAAACAAATAGTTTGACTTTAAATTAAAATGCATTCAAAAGACAAACCTTTTTGATAATTAGTTGTAATAATACATCAAAAACATTAAAAATAGTTATTAAATAAAAGTGTTTTCACTCGCAGTGAGTCATTAATGATAAGGAGTGAGCGATATATTAATGAAAGGACGAAACCGAACACAAGCATAGATACAAATACTATATTAAAGCTTCACTTGAATTGCCATTTAGTTGGCTATAGAAGTAGTGCTGCACTAAAGCACTCGCTCTCACAGTACAGACAGTATTGCCTGCGTTTGACTCACAGTCCGGTAACGGCAACAAAACAGCCGCTCTTGAGATTGACTGGTGTTGTGCTGTCTGTAGTGAACACGTATTGCGCATAGTATTTGACTCAACACATGGGTGTGGTTGCAGTCTATAAGGTCTATAATATCTTCTCTTCTTTTTTTAAGCCAAATATTTTTAAAACACAAGAATACTAACCATTGAAACATCGATATTATATGTTTAATACAAACCATTTCTTAAATATGTTTTTTGTCAATACTATTGAGTGCTCTTTTATTTGAAACTTTAGTTTAGAAAAATACCAGAAATTCAATTAAAGTCGTCTATTATTTGTTGAATCTCTTAATTAGATATGAAATACAATGCAAACAATAATATTTTCTGTTTACACTAATTATTGGTTATGAATGTTAACAAAGTTAATATTTTGTATTTTAAGCCCCAAAAGTGCATGTCTTCAGGTCTTTGTGTTTTCGATAGCTATAAAACATGAAAGGCTTGCCAGTTGTCCGGCTTAGGACAGGACAGACCTATTCTTCTCATTCAGAAAGGGCTATAAATATTAAAGACTTGTTAAAAATTTCTGGAATTTTTGAAATTAAGGCCAAAAATAACTGACATTTAAAATGTTCACAAACTTGAAATCGCAAATCGGAATACAAATAAAGACAGGAATTCTACTTAGAAGTGAACCTTATTTGCATGCATTCAACTGTCAGATTAGTTTCTTTTCCAATTATAATTATTTCTGAGTTTTCCTAAATTAATTGCAAGAAATATAAAGTTTTAATTTGATTCTTGACTTCCATACATTTGTTGTCCAGATTAGACTTTGTCAAGACGTTGAAAAAAAGTTAATAGTAGTCGTACTCAACCTTTTTACTCATGAGAACCAAAAGAAGAACCAAATAAAGCCCAAACCCAATAACAATTGAATAATAAGACTCGCAAAAAGATTTTTGTATAACTATTATTCAAAGTTACTTCAGGTTTATCACAGTTTAAAACTATGCCTTTTTCACCTCTCTTTCCAGAAATGAAACCGATGAGGACCCAAGTTTGGGTCGCGGTTTGGGTCGCGGTTCGGGTCGCGGTTTGTGTAAAGCTTTGTAAGTCTGACTGCAATTATCGACAGTTGACTGAATTCATGGCTACACTTCTAATCATTAAAGTTTTAATGTATTAATATATTTATTTTTTATTGTTCTAATCATTTTTAACTTTTTTGACAACAATGTTGTCAGCGTTTGAGACCATTGAGTGGGTCTTTGGTCAGGATATGAGCGCTAATCAATTCTGACATAAACTTTGTAAATATGACACTTCACATGACATTTAGACCGAGACTTTTCTAAAGATAGAGTGAAGGGTTCCATAACCTTAATGTATAGTATCATTTTGTATAACAAACAGGTAAATGTCTGTCTATTTTGCAACGCTTTCTATTAATATTTCAGACTTTAGCGCATTGTTGTATTAGATATTAATAAGTTTTATTACAATAATAACTGAAATAACTTGAAGGGCTTTATATTTGAGCAACACTTTGGTATTCTGTTGAAAAAAACTCAGTAAATCATAATTAAATAGCTTTATGTAAATATGTATTTCACACAAACCATATATCAGTACTTTTATATTCTGACAACAGATACTTTTTCTAACGTCAAGTTTCTTGTCTTCATTTCATATGTAATCTTAAGAGAAATAATTTGAGGAAGAGATAAGTGACTCTTTTTCTTCATTCAGTGTATTAAAAGAGTTTATCAAAAAGCTTATGTCAATTGTTATTTATTTAACTGACTAATACTCAAATATTTTTTCTATTAAATAATTTCTGACAAACAAATTATTATGTGTTATGAGAAACTATTAATAATGACAGAAACTATTTTTATAAACTTGTAGTCAAAAAGATTTCAAATGATTGGTTTGAGACACAAGTTATGAAGATTCGTATTCAAACATTTAATGATGATTTTCGGCATTTTATTAAAAAACTTATTCAAGTTTTATCGGAGAAAAGTTAATCGTTTA
>JAQGAM010000323.1:0-13972 GCA_034697665.1 Nanhermannia comitalis
AGTGGGTCGCAAATTGATTTTGTTTAACATTATGTTCTATGGAATAATTAAAATTTTAGGAAAAAGCACCTTAGAAGGTGGGTCGCGACCAAAAAAGTCTGAGAACCACTGCTCTACACCACTGTAGCATTTTATATAAAAAACTGTAAAATTTATTGTCAACTTTTTTAAGTTACTGTAAAAATTAAAGAATATGTTTCAAAAACTGTAAAAAATCTTTTTATCAAATTATCAATAAATGGTTGGATATTTTGGGTCCAAGTGACCAAGTGTAATCGAGTCAAAAACTGTACATTATCTTAACAGTTTAAAAAATCATAGAAAGACTAAAGAAAAATAGTTTTTCATTTTTAATTTTATAAAATAGCAATGGGGACCAAACACAGGCTATTTTGAAAATAGCTCAAAATCTGTACAGTCCAGCCCAAATCTAGACGGATGATCACCTCATGATTTCCTCACAAAAGTTGAAATTCAATGGTGCACAATACAATTTTTAAAAATTTAATTATTAGTTTTATAATGAATAATTAAAAAATTAGCTTTAATTATGTTTTACATCTACCTTGACATTTTATTTCATTTTGATGTTCATTAAAATCCAGAGTTAAAAAATCATTTATTTTCAACTTATTGACATTAAACCTATTAAACGTTTATTATCAACCGTTTTGCCAGCACCGAGTGGTTGACATTAAACGGGTTTGACTCTAGTTACTTTCAAAATATTTATTTAACAGTTATATTTAATTGTAATATTCATGTATTACTTATTTATCTGTTGATATCATATTAATATTTTGACTGATAGGATGTGTCATTAATGAACTTTAAATTAATTATTTAAATAGATTTTTATAACGTTTGTTTCAGAAATAAACTTAAAACAAGTCGAACACTTGTGATTCGGATAAAGCAATAATTTATTACATAAGCACTGAAGCCATTAACAGAACTAAAACTGTTTTTTAAACTTTGTTCAAATCTCTTTCTATTATTTTACTAAAATTTGCTTAAAATTAAACATTAATTGTTATGAATGTGTTAACTGTTAAAAAGTTTATAATAACAACAGTACTAAAAACACGTTCATTTTATTATAATGACTGAGTCACTTACATAAGAAAAATCAGATTTTTAAAAATTATTTGGTGTGGAAGTTCCAAAAAAATTGGAAATCAAAGTGATAGTAGTTTAATAAAAATTAAAATTCATATTTCTTGTAATTGATTATCATATCAATTGTAATCTGTAGTACTTGCACACAAAATTTCCATTAACTCCTATGATAACACACGGACTGAAGGACACAACAGATACAAAAGCTGTGAATCCCACAATCCTTAAATTGAAGGACAAATTCATATTAATTTTCTTTATCATTTATATAAATATACTGTAATATATAATTTGCATTCTTTGTGCTTATTCGAGAAATGAATGACTCATAAATTTATTTTCTTATGTTCATTGACTGATTCTTAAAGGGCATGTCAAATGATCATAATTTTAGATCTGTTTCTTAATAAGGTCCAATTTGTCTGTGCTATAAATCGCTATAAATAGCTTACATTTGATGGAATTTAGTTAATGTCCGTGACATTGGATATTATATCAAATATAATTCAATCATCACATCAGTATATAATCATTTTTTCTTAGTTTCTCAGTTATTAATGCTATTAATGCTATTTATTTTATAATAAAAGTTATTTACGACAATTACTTGAATCGATTCAAGTAATTGGATCACAAAATCTTTAGATTTGTTTGAGTTTGTTTTCAAATTTCCAGCAGTTAACTGAACTCAGATTGAACTCATATATTGTTTAAAACTCATTCATTATCCAAAATGTGAATAAATGAAATTCATTAATTTTGACAACATTTCGATTTATATTTATTTGGGCGTTAGTTGTATTGTATGAAAAATCAAATTTTTCAGTTGACTCGAGTTATTTGATTATTAAATGATTTATGTTTCTGTTTATGTAAAAATAAAAATGTCCCAAATGTATAACTTAATGACTAAAAGATAAATATTTTTTCTTAACTACTTTATTAGAAGTATATATTCTTTGAGAACTTGATCTTTATTACATACGCCATTGCTTTGAGTAGAATTATCTCGTTCTGATCATAACCATTAAAAGGTTGTCTCAAATTTAAATACAAAAGTTCACAAAAATATTGGAGTCACTGAGTCATAATTTAAAACTATTTAACCAAAATTCAAACCAATGATAATTTAGTTAATTAGATGAGTCATAATCTACAATATAATGCCTGCAGTTTAACATGAAGTACAGTAGCCTAAAAAAGTCTGAAATAATTTACATAGATATTAATTTTTCATTCATATGAATGTATAGATAATAACAAAATTCTGAAATGTATGTGAATTATTGACTCGAAGTAAGAAATTTGTTATAAAAGATTTATCTCTCAAAGATAAGTTTTATGGCATTGGTTTCCTTTATTATGAAATTAAGAAGACTCAGGTCATTATAAGCAGCTGTTTCGCAGTCATTCAAATTTTTATACTGATCGATAACATGAATCTAACAAAAAAACTAGAAATTCTTATACGTTTTCTATTTTTTGGAGTCCTTTACTATTTGAAACCAGAAACAGAGCTGTGCATAGTATTCGTAAGTTATCTGTTGATTATAAGTTAATTCTCAAATACTTGTTATTATTCTTTGATAACTTATAATTACTGATTGTCGATGTCGGTGAGTAACCCAATTTTACCAAATATGACCCCGAAATTAAAAAATGTCTTTTGATCATAAAGCATAGTTTACCGAATTTGACCGGAAAGATCATTATTATGTGATGTATTTTTGTCTATATATTTCATATTTCAATTTTAATGTTTAGTAATACTCTTCATAACCTGTTAATAACAAGTGTTTTCTATTTTATAATTATTTATTAGCTGAAAAAATAAACGAAATGTATTCCTTATTTATAAAAACTCTGAATCAGTTTGTTAGTCCGTTTGTGATTTCACTTTGAAGATTTACAGAACCCGCGCATATACTGTATGACCTAATATGACCGAATTTGACCTCCGATTTTCTAATTTTTAAATGAAGGAAATCGACAATCAGTACTTATAATTTAACTCACTTGAAAACCATTGACTTATGCGAATGCCATACAATTAAAAACAAATTACCAATAAAACAGGTAAATATTAACATCGAATTCAATTCTAATATAATATCAAAACTATGTATAACAAAAAATCTAGTAATAGAAAAGTGTAATAACAAAAACATATTTTGCCGGTTTGTTGTGCGTTCTAATAGTCCTTTCGAATATTTCAATCTTTTATTCAAAGTGTAATTGCATATTTTTAGGCCAGTAATATCTGAGTAATATCACGTAATTTTACAGATTTTACACAGGCTGCAAAAATCTGTTGGCTATTTTTGAAAAAAACCGAAAATTTTTGATTTTTTTTTTGAAGAAATTTTGCATTGTTTTTATTGAAATTACAAATAGATTGAGGTTTGTTCTATCTTGAGTTGAACGTAGTCTTTCCATTTATGGAGAGAATTTACTAAAATGATCGCAATAGGTTTCTTAACCCAAAAATTCAGATTTTTAGCGATACTGTCGTATTTTAATTTGTATAATTTTAATTCTCTTTTATTTGGCTGTTTATCATTACGCTCTTTAACATTTCGCTGTTTATCGCGATTAAATACATCAGATAATAATCATAAAGAATTTGAAAGAAATTACCCAAAATTTTTTTAGAGGCTCATTTTCTAGGATAAACTTGATCAAAAACAAATTTAGAAGCACCATTACAAATAAGCTTTTGAAACACTGCCTTAGAATAGCTCTAACACCTTACTCGCCTCAGTACAAGACAATACTCAAAGGAAAAAATGAGATTATTCTCATTTGCTTCAATAAAAAAATGTCTGGCCCTCAAGCTTTCACCTAACTTTGTTAATCGGCCCTCCTTTCTAAATAATTATGCTATCATAAAGACATTGAGAACAAAACTAAAATCTTATGCCTTACGTAATGTATATCTGCTGTATATGACTCAAATGAATTTAATTGGAACAGTAAGCCTATGAATAGCTGCAATCATCAACACCGCGGTGCAACAGAAACAAGTCATTGTGCAGTCATTCAGTATATATTTCTGATTAAACTTCAAAACATTATTTCTTCATTGTAAAGGTCATTTTCAAAAGGTCAGAAGTTAATAATGTGCTGAAAATATTCTATCTATACTTAAATTATTAATGAAAAGGTTGTAATCATATTATATAAACTTAAAAATACGTCGAATATATGACTTTTAAGGAGCCTATGTTAAATTCGATTTCTTTAGCCTTAATGTATTGAAAAACAAATTTGATTTATATACTAATAATATTTTGATTTTTTTCACATTTTTTAATCTAAATTTTTTTGCAGTAATCCCTGGAAACAGCTCTCATTCAGTTTCTGAATCCTACTTTAGTGCATGATTTACTAGGCTTTAAGGTTGTTCTCATACAAAATAACAACTTTATAATCTTCTTTTTGGTGACTAAAATTTGTGACAGAATTCTTGAAAAATAAAACTTCAATTCCTGTGAAGTTCAAAATTTTTATACTGATGTTGATTTGCTGTCACTTTTGCTTCAATTCATTGGTGAATTAGCTTTTTAATAGTATAATCAATGAGTTTGTGGCAGAACATCTGTCGGGATCACATTTTATTCATCCGATCTCTATCCGCAAAGTTAAACAAAAATAATTGATTTGAACCTAATTTGATAGCACTGCAAAACAGTTATCCTAAAGAATTATTTCCCGTCTCAGCTGGTTCTACCACAAATGTATTAATGCTTTTATTTTTCTTTACTGGAAATGACTTTGAATATTATGTGATTCAAACAATAATACTGAATGTACAATCATTTCGATTAAAATTGTTATATTGTTATAAATTAAATAAATTATTATAATTAGACAAATAGTTATTAAATTTGCCAAATTATGATTGGCAGTGGCGAAACTAGCATAGGGGCAGGGTGGGCATATGCCCCTCCAACTCAAATTAAAAGCTAATTAATTTCATAAAAAGCTTTATTGCATTGTGTTTTTTGAGAGCTTGAATTACATGAAATTATTCAAATAAAAGCTTTTATGTTCCACTAACTGTAAAACACGCTGCAATTCACTAAAATAATTACAATATGTTAAGAAGTTTTGTGTTTTTCTATGTTTGTGCCCACCCACTCAAAATTTTCTGGTTTCGCCACTGGCTCGCGCTGACATATTATAAAATATTGAGTACAGGAAAGCATAGCATGTGAATTGCGCGTTGCATAACAACGGGAACTGCTAGTATTAAACTTAATTGTTGCGAATTATTCAAATATAAAACAAATATGAAAACTCTTCTTTAGTTAAACATTCAGATTTTTGTTATAACTACACTTCTTTTTTCGATGAAGCCCTGAGTTTTATAATAAAAAGTTGCTGTAATGATGTCTAAGACTACTTTAAGTTACTGAAACTAAATTTATCAATTTTGAGTTTTATTTTTCTTAAATTTTGACCTCTTATTGAAAAGTTTAAGAAAATTTTGCTGATTTTGCAATCATTAAATTGGAAAGTTGTTGGCAAAGAAATAAAGATTTACTAAAATTAATGTCTCAACAAAGCCACTCGTAAAACGACAAAACACTTTCAAACTTCTAAAATTAAACAGATTTGATAATTTCTCAAAAACTTTTTTATTTTTACAATTTATAATTTAAACATATTTTTACAAATATGATTGCCATACGCTAATGTTTCGAGATCCTTACAGATTATCTTTATCAGTGGCTTTGATTTTCTCTAACTTATTGTTAGCTCGATTTTCCACTTTTCAGATATGTTAATAGATCTTATTGGCTTGAGATGAGTTGTGTTCTGAGAAGTGGCTTAAGTTGGCTCTTAATTGAGTCAAAAGTTCACTTTTCAAGTTTTTACAAAGTTAGTTTAGGCTAAAGCGGCTCAGACAGGGCTGCAGATTAATCAAAGATAGTTAGTGTTTCATAGCCAATGTGATCTACACTATCCTAATATGGCACAAACCGCTTTAATACCTTTGAGTCGGATAAGCGGTATATAAATATATAATAACAGTAGTGTTCTGAAAATTAAACCAATGTCCGCATTTAGTTGGTGATCTCTGTGTGTGAAACCAACAAAATGCTGAGATTCGATTAATTAATATCTCATCTTAGAGCACAACTCAAGTTTAGAAAACTATTTATAAATTTAAAAATTACTTTATAAAAAAATAGAATAAAAGCTGTAAAGTTTTATTTAACTTAAATACAGTGCTTTATTAATTATTTTATCAATAAATTGTAAATTTAATGATAAAACTAGAAATATATCGAAATCATATTGCATCGCAACAGATGACTGAATCAGCTGTTAATTATTACAATTAATAAATTAAACTATTTTTTCCAAACTTTGACTTTATTCTTGGCCCAGAGAAGATGGTTATGTTTTAATCCGGCCCTCGAGTCAAAATGAGTTGAGCGACTATGGTATAGACAGCTTAATAGGCTACAGCATATAAGCATCATATAAGCAATGGACTGCATTTTATAGACTAATCCACAGCTACCGTCTGTTCTATTAACTTCTGAAATTTTGAGTCGGCCGGGACTTAAAGCTAAAAAAGTTTTTTAAGAAGCTTTTATAAATAGCTTGGAATCCTTTGATTTTTTCAATTTTGCACCGGTGACAGTATTCATATTTCTGATAATAAGAATGCCATTTAATTTAAAACATTAAAAAAATATTAGGGATGACTTTAAATGATGAGTTACATATTTATTGATAAGTTATGCGAATATTAATTTTAAAAATAATTTTAAAAGCTTTAACTCTTCGTGCAATTCAAGAGATCTTAGCAGAGCTTAAAAGGCAAAGTCAGAAAATACAGAGATTTACAATGTTTTTGAACTGCAATTTATTCCATGATTAAAGGGAAGAAACAATACATAAAATCAGAGGAGAAATAAGTTTTTGTCAAAGTTTCTTTCAAAATCTTTTTTACGGTAAAATGAATTATTTCTATGTTGTTATAACTGATATTTGACTTCTTTTTGTCAAAAATTCATATGACATGCTTTAGGCTATTTTGACACTTTAAGTCTTTGAAACATTTCAAAAAACTTTTGTGGCATTATTTCTACAGTTATTCACTTTTTAGAAAAAATGACAGTATATTTAGGATACTTTTTATAATAGCTTTAGAAGATATGATTCTTAACCAATTTTTCTTTTACAAAAAGCCTTTGACAATCAAATACCTTTTATATTAGAGTTTTCTTTTTTAAATTATATAAAATGGAAACTTCTTTAAAAATAATTACCAATTGTCATATTAAACAACTTAACATTTTCAGAGTTTAAAAAATTTTTAAATTAAGTTAATTTGAATTTGAAAACCAAGTCTATTGAAAAGATTTTATTTTCTGATTCAAAATAATAGAAAAATCTTTTAAAATTTTGGGATGAAATAGTTTTATCCGAAATGAAATTACCCTTAAATTAATTGACAAATTAAGCTAATGGTCTATTTATGTGAATGAAGGCATAAACTCTTGACAAACTGGAAGCTGCGATCAAACAACGTATAATCAGAAAACAAATAAACGAAGAAAAGCCCTTTGGGTGTAGGAAAGCTCATAACTCAGATAAAGTGGCACAAAGTTCATTGTTATGCTAACTTCAATGGTGACCTTATGTGCCACTCATTGCTTAACTCTGACTGAACTCTACATGATTTGATCGCAAAAATTTTCAATTGATTTCACCAAACTATTTGTTTACTCACTTTTAAGTTTAAGCTTTACATTTGAGACTAAAAAATTAATAAATTTTTCAATTATTTAAATAAGTTAAATGCTTAAAATGATGAATCACTTAATCAACTCAAGCTGAATGAGTACTTGAGGCCATATTGGTGAGCAAAGTAATATATAATTAAAATTCTAATAAAATTTTCAATTGTTATTTCAAGTTTATATTAAGTGTAAAATAATGCTCTTTTCTAAGCGGTAGAGGAGTTTTGATTGCGAAATGTTGGTTCGCATGCATTACGTGACGTGTTTACAAATTAGCGGAATAGAGATTCAAACAACACTCTAAACTATCAACAAATCTTCTCTATTATCTCAAAAATATGTTCATTTTTATCCGCTTATAATCCATAAGCTAACAAATTAGTTTACATTTTAATACACTTTGACGTGTATTTTGTTAATTGAATAATTTTTGGACTTAGTCTAAATGCATCGCTGAAGCGAATCAAATTAAATTTACTTTTTCAAGTCTCAAACATGAAAAGGGCTACTTATCAATCAAATAGTCTACGCCTTTAACAAAATTTCATTAAAAGTATCTGTTTATAAGATTAATTGTTGATTATATGTTGAGAAATAGCGTCAAATTTTTAATCTCTTTTCTCTCATTACTACTATTACGTAACTAAGTTACAGTAGTATTAAAGCAAAGTCTTCTTCAGTATTTTTTTTAATGGAATTATAGAGTATTTTAGTTAATTTGAAAAAATAATAAATATGTTTTTTCATTTTAATAATGCTCAAAATGTTAATTTTAGGATATATTTAGTTATTTAATTTTGAGTTTTACATAAGTTTACATAATTTAATGCTATGATTGTAAACTTATTCTAAGCGTTATTGGATCGTACCCTACAATAGTGCTCTGTTTCAATCTATGAAAGCCTACGTTTTAAACAACTTCAAAAAATTTCAATACTGCATTTTTTGAAGATGTTTAAAAAGTAGGCAAGCATTGAAACAAAGCATTATTGGAGGATATGATCCAATAATAATTAGAATAAGTTTACTGTGGATGAGTACAAATGATACGATTTTAATCAAATTTTAAGCTTAATTTGATATAAGACAACACTTTTTCCATTTGGTTTTCTCTATAAATCATTTATCTCTAGAGATTGAACAACTTTTTAGTTACTTTAAAACAAATACATATTAAATGAATTTATTGTAAGCGTTTTTTAAAAATTAAGAAAAAATAATTTTTATTCCAATAAAAAATTTAAATAATAATAATAATTAATGAACTAATGAACTTCTAGTTGTTTATGTTGAATCCCGGTTACAGTGAATGCTTATCCATACATTAGTACGATTCAGAAAGAACCAGCCATAGGAAATGTACAGTGCAAAACATAAATTTGGAATTTTTATTTTTAAAAAAATAAAACAGGTTTTGAATTTGGAAGAGTCATGCATTAAACTTATCCTATATTATGATTAAATATGAATCCTTTACTGTAAGTTATAATCAGTGTTAAATAAAAGAGATAAAACATTTTAGACCATAAGTTTTGCGTACCGGTTCGCAAAGTTAAAAAAGTAACTCTATGAGAGCCGTGTGATTTCTATACCTATCCTATGTTCAAGTCTTTCTGAATAGTAAAGAAACTCCTTATTATAATTGTTTACCGACATGTTCACTATAACTGCAACAGAGTGTATAACTTATTCTAATTTATTAAAATTTCTATTAAATTCGATGAATAAAACATGAGTTGCAAAAAGTTTTTACTCATTTTAAAAGAACACAAATGTGTTCATCAGCCCGTATTTTATGACTCTAATCATAAAAACGTATTTAGAATTAGTTGTATATATTTTCCCAATAATTTCGTTCAATTTCATCTTATTTTGCATACAGGATAGTAAAGGGTTTTACAACGGCTTTACAAGAATGTAGATTAGCATTATTTTCATTATTCAAATTGATATAAGATTATGAAAATCGAATAAATGGTGCTATAAATTAAACATAAAATTAAATGAGAAAAAAGTAAAAAAAAATGTGATGTTTTTTGCGTATCCGCAGCTACTAATATACCAGTACTGATGATTTGCAATATTATTTATATACTGCATGAAATATATTTGAATTGAGTCAAAACAAATTAAATCAAACTTCAAATAAGGATAACTTTTCCAATTTGCGATCATGACTCCCAAAAGGCTGAGCAGACTATAATTCATGAGAGACTATTCCATTACCTACTATTGAATGAATTAAATATTGATCGAAGAAACTTGATTTCTCAGTTAAAACACTGAATTTTTATAGATTTAGTAAAACGAACAAAAGTTTAATTAATATTTAGCTTACTATCACTCCCAGAACACATCCATTAATTATAATAAATTAAGGTTATTAATAGAATTTCTTATAGAGGTTTAAAAATGCATCTCAACTCGATTTGAGTTAAGTTAAACTTAAAGTATTACAAAACTTAGCACTTAAACAGTTAGACCCATTCAATAATACTTTTATCGCTATGTTTATGTGCCGGAGAACAATATTGAATTCCGAATCTAATTTAGTTTTTCGTTACTATATCTCTGAATTAATTATTCCTATCACTCAATTGCCAGCATTTTTATTACGAGTGATATAAAAGAAAAGGAAACCCTTTTCGAAGTCTTATGACATTTTAGGAAACTATGGCGCAGCTAAAAAAACAAGTTACTGTTGCAATGATTCAACATAAAAAGAATCACTAAAGAGCTCAATTGGGTAATATTAAGCTATATTTTGTTTTGGGTCACATAATGTTTTCTATTTTCAGGAACTAAAAAATTGAATTCTTTCGAAATGATTGAGTTCAACGTGAATATGAATTTGCCTCTGAGGCAAATAAATAAAATTTTGATACTATTAATGTTTTGAAATTCATGTAAAACTTGAATATATTTTTCTTCAATAATAAATAATAATAAAATGCTTTCATGTCTTATGGCATAAGACACTCATATCTTCTAACTTTTACAAAGTCTAATTTCATTATTGGTTTCTTTCACCCATTGTATCAAAAGAGTGAAATTCAATATCAATACTATGAATACTCTGTAGTCTACTCACTAAGGAAGGGCTGTTTGGTGTTACCTTAATATTAAAAAACGGCTTTTACTACTGGATAGTGATTGAAAAAATGAAATGATTTAAAGTCATTTTATCGGCGAATGGGTTTATTTATTATGATTTAAATTAAATTAAAAATTAGATATTATGGTATTTATAGATAGAAAGAGCAATAGTTATAAACGTGTTGCAAGAAAACGACATTTCGGGAGTACATACATATGGAATACTAATGGTATTTCTACAATACAATAATTTTTAATTTAATTTAAATCATAATAAATATACCCATTCGCCGATAAAATGACTTTAAATGATTTCATTTTTTCAATCACTATCTAGTAGTAAAAGCCGTTTTTTAATATTAAGGTAACACTAAACAGCCCTTCCTTAGTGAGAAAGATTTTGAAAACTGTAATGCTTTATAATTATAAATATATAGATTTATAATTTATTTTGTTTAAGCAATTATTAATGCTATTTGTGATTTTGTGAATTTTATTTTCATCTATTAATGAAAATAAAATGGGAATAATATAAAAATTTAAAATAAACTTTATTAATAATATATCCGATGTTACAATTTGTTAAACTTTTTAGGATTTTATATTTTATGCTACTTAAAAAATTTAATTAAATCACGTTTTAAAAAAGAAGCGTGTTACTCCTTATTTTATCCATATATTTTATTAGATGATCCATAGTATCTGGAATTTTTTAATTAACATATTCCATATTTAAATTGATGGAAGGCTCTATAAATTACAAAATTTTCAAAATAGTTACAATCGTAATATTTAAATTAACTTATAAATTTAATAAGACTGACACGGAATTATAAAGTAAAATTAAAGTACATTAATATTTATTTTCTATTAACATTTAACGTAAACCCCAACTCTTGCATTCAATTCTAATGATTTTTAAATGACCTCAAAATAAAAAGCATAACAAAGATAAAGTTATATAAAAACTGAATGGCGGGTGCTAAACCGGCAACAGGCAACTTTTCAATGTTGAAAAACTCAAAAGGGTGACTAAGTTATTTTTCCTGTAACATCCTGAAATCTCAAAGGCGGGACCGAGGTATTTTTCCTGCAAAATCTTGAAAAATCTCAATTTATAAGCAACTTATAAGCAAATTATAAGCAACTTATAGTCAACTCATAGGCAACTTATAGGCATCTTATAGACAACTGATAAGCAAATTATAACAAAATTTAGGCAACTTTAGGCAATTTATTCACACTCAGTCAACTGTGTAAGCTAAAAATTTACTTTAACTTCCTTTGAAAATACACTCTAACAAATCATCTAGGCCTGGTTTTTGCTATTCAATGCACATAAAATTGCTCAATTTTGATGAAATTCTTTTAACCACACTAGAGTTTGGAGTCTCATAAAGTGGCATCAAACACATAACTGGTGGTATACATATGAAGCAGTTTTTTGAAGACCTATGTTAGCACTTTTGCTGAATACTAAGCATTAATTATAAAAAATTGAAAGTTATTTTTAAAGCATGAGTTGAATGAATGTTTGTTTATTTATAAATTTCTGACTCATAATCAAAATTTTAAAAAATATTGAAAAAACCAATCACTTGGGCTCAGAACTTGAAATGCTATTCAACTTATAAATATCAGATATAATTAAGGTTTTTGATAAATGGAAAAACCAATGATTTCGAGTTCAAAACTTAACTCTATTGATATATTTATTCTCTTTTTACATTCTATACTATATTAAGTGTTTGTGCTTTTAGACAAATCGTCGGTTGAGTTCTAGAAAGTTGTAAATCAAAAATTTTCGAAAACTGAGTTATTGCTAATTTTTGATACATTTTCAGAAGGACTAACTAACCCTCATATCTAATTCGAAAAATGAGATTTAATTACAACATAGCCTGCAATTCTATATAATCGTATCTCATTGTGAATGTACTGGTTCTAAAACTTTAAACTCATTTTTCTCGAAATTATACTTTTTAGAGCTACGACTTTATAGAACTCAACCGACGATATCTTATCTCTGCTTTTAGAGTGTTTTTCGATTAGAAGCACTTATTATAATAATCCAGACATTTATTAATAACATAATAGCATTTTTATGTGCGCAACATATCCATTAATATAAGATTGAGAGATGTATTTAGAATATGATTTGAATCGTTAATGAATCTGAATAATGAAAACGTGTTTAATAGGAAGTTAAGAGTTAGCGAATGTTCAGTTTAAGTTAGTACTCAAGGATACAGTGTTACTAATTGTAGGGATGATTAAGCATTAGTAAAGCATAAGTTTATAATTTACATTCACTTCACATTATAGGCAACTAAAGAAATTTAATATAAATAAAATCTAAAAAAAATTAGAAATAATTTATTCTTAATTAAGTAAAAATAAAGTGGAATAAAATCATAAGATGGTAATTAAATTAATGAACCTATGATTAGTCTATTTAACTATTAAGTATTTTTATTAATCATCTATTATTTTATCTGAAAATCTTATCCAAACAAAAACACCTCTAAAACAGGGTGACCACATGTCCTGAATTGTGCGGAACAGTCCCGCATTTGAGGTCGAGTGATATTGACATCTGAAAATGTATACAGTAGTTCCCCCTTTGATTTTTAGGCTATAATTGAAAAACATACCTTTTGTCAATCTTTTTTAAATTTGTCCCGCTTCGGTTAAAAAATTATGTGGTAACCCTGCTCTCAAATTCTTATCTAATTTATTTTATATAATCATAGCCACTACACTTATTATATATAAGTAAATCTATTTTTATCATAACTTATAAATCTATATTTGAGAATGAATTTACGATTTAACGCATCCGAGATATTATTTCAATACATATCAATATATTTAAAGAGCAAACTCATAGAAGGGTTTCTAAACATACATAGTTATCAAAAAATAATAACAATTAAAAGTAAAATTTATTTAAAACATTTAATTTTAATATAATAATTAAAGATTAATGTCTAAGC
>JAQGAM010000324.1:0-13953 GCA_034697665.1 Nanhermannia comitalis
AAAAGATTTTTCATAGACTATTCGTTTTGTGTGTTTTAAAGGCAATAAATATATTCCATCGCTTGAGCTTATAATTTATAACTTTGCTAAATAAGTCTTTGCTTATGTGAAACAAACTTCTAATAAGTTTTAGATATCAATTACTTAAAAAAATATTTATTTATTTAGAAATTAAATTCCGATTAAGTCTCAATTTTGGATCATATATGATCAGATACTAATATCAACGTAATATTTATTTAATTTTCTGTATTGATTATGTACTGTGTATAATATGAGAATTGCACTGAACAATGCACTGAACAAGAAAATGATAGACAAAAAATTAAAATAAGAGCACAAATACGGTACATAAAGTTTTATTAGACCTGAAATGATAACTTTCACTTCCTTTAAGTCGAGAAACTATTCGAAACGAGTTTTACATTCTCAAAATCGGTCAGTTGTACAGATAGCTGCAAAAATAGATTTATTTTGAATAATGACCTAAATAGGGGACGACTTATGAGTTTAAATTATGTCATATTTAAGTTGGCATTCATTGAGTAAACTATAGAAAAGAATAGAGATATCATGTGTGAAAGGGTTAAACTATTTTCTAAATTTCTGAAAAGTGGCGGATTATATCCCTGTAATATATTCACAAATTTGGTATTTGAATATCCGGAACAAGTATTAGAGTGTATTAAAAGTGTTGACAAAACAATTTGTTTGGCAAAGAGAAAGCTATGCAACTGTTACGCGCAAATAGAGATCGATTGTGACTGTTTGCCAATGCCTTTATTGAATCACTTCGTTTACATCATATCCTCCTTTGGCAAACAGTTTGATTTAGCGAAGCAAATAATTGACGCTTTCATAGCGCACGGGTGTGATGTCAACCAAATTGATGCAGACATTGGAACAGTTCTTCATTCTGTCATCTGTTGCATAGACAATGATATTAAAATGAATGCCACCGAAAGGGAATACAACCTGTCGTTAGAATGTATGGATTACTTGCTTTCCCTTAACAAATGTGATATCGATTTAGATGTCGGTTCACAAAAGTTTTATAAAGCAAAGGGAACACCACTTGCCTTAGCTGTAGACAAGCAACTGTTAAATGTGGTCGAAAAATTAATAGCTGTCGGCGCCAGTGTTTTAAAAACAACAATAAACCAGTCGTTAATGCCGGAGACTATCAATGAAAAGATGCTCCAAATTTATGAATTATTATTTATGGCCGGATTCGAGTTTAGTAATGATTTTAAGACAACACCTGTCGGAGTGTCAATACATGACAATCAAATCAATGTTAAATATGAAGATTGGATCCGATCAAAAAAGTGCGAACCGATGACATTAAAGAGTTTGTCACGCGTTGTATTACGAAAAGCACTCAAAACTAGAATCAATCACAAAAATTTGAATGACTTTATTTCAATACCTGAGTCATTGATAATATACCTCAGATTTGGTTCAAACTAATAATTATTTGCATTGACTTTTAATATTTAATTAAAATTATATTTTTAATTAAAGTACATTACATTTGTTTAATACAGAATTTTGTGGTATATTAAGTTTTCAATTAATTTTTTGTAGAATTTTAAATGAGTTGAATATTATAGTAGTAAAGGAACACATTTTATAATCTGAAATACTAGTAATGCAAATATGAATTATTTAATGTCCGTTATGAGTAATTAATTAGCGATCGCATAAGCAAACAAAGCGTTTTCGTGGATCTGTTCGATGTGGTTTCTTAGTTCTCCAAAATTTGAAGAACTGAATGCTTCACAATAAGCGCACTTAAGCTTTGCATTGAGAATGTGGTGAACTTTCGCCAAATGTCCTTAAAAACAAAATTATAGATTAAATTTGTAGTTAATTTGATTGAACTAATTATCAAAAAAGCATACCTTTAAGACTTCCTGATTGAGTGAATCTAGAATTGCATTTTTCACAAAAGAACGGATTTTCTCTGGTATGCGTCACATAATGTCTTCGAATCTTTATTTTATCATAAGATCTGTATTCACAAGACGGACATTTGAAAGGTTTGATTCCTGAGTGCATTCTCTTGTGTCGATCCAATTGAGACTTTTCCTTACAATTGTATTGGCATTCATTACAATTGAACCGAATGTTATCTAATTTTAATTTTATTACAATTAAAATTCAATTCTCATTAATAAAAATTCTTGAGACTCACTGTTTTGGTTCGAGCTTTTCCTCATAAAAGCGATTTGTCTGCAACTGTTTTCTCTGACTAACATATAAGCCATAATATGATTTCTACAAATGGATCGAAATTTGAATTCTTTGTCGCATACTTTGCAAGTGAATGGCGGACCAGCTCTCAAATGGACTAATTCGATGTGCGAACGAATCGCTCATCTCATTGGTATCGTTACATAATTTGCAAAAATAAATTTTTTGCTGATTTGACTCTTGCCGTAAATGCATTGAAGACATTACAGCACCTGATGTTGAAAGCAATGAAGGCGTTGAATTAATTTCCATAACTTCTTCATCCACTGTAGGAATTATTGAAAGATCAATCGGTTGTTGGCTTTTATTAATAGAGTTTGAATTTGAAATTGTCATCGGATTTCTGTCTTTGACTGCATGTACTCCTGGCAACAGTGGAAAGCATACGAATGGACACCAAGAATAGTGATAAGAGTTTTCATATAGATTGTGAATTACTGGATGACTACCTATTATTGAGATATTGTTTATATTAAATTATATTAAGACAGACAGTAAGCGTTCTCTTACCAGTCAAAACATTCCTGACATTCACTTCTTTAAAAGAACTCTTTCGGTATCTATTTCAGGACACTATCAAAAAACTAATAGAATTAATTGAAGGATTCTTCAGATCTGAGATTCTGAAAAATGTAATTCAACAAACTTTGTTATCCATTATTATTTCCTATAAATTTGAATTCTATGGTATTTAATAAGAAATGAACATTTAAATTATGTGTTCGCTCGCAATAACAATATATGAGTTCTCAAAGTCTAACTATTGTTTGCGCGCGATTTGTATTAAGCAAAGCACGCGCTCAATAATGCGGTCTATTTTCAAGACAATACCAACTTATCAATCACTATAAGCATGCATTCAATCGTAAGTTTTACTAAACAGTTATTTTGTAAGTATTGTTATACTTTCTATGCTCTGAAGATCTATGCGTTGATCGAAAATGTTTTGCAATATTAAAAGATCATTAAATATGTATAAAATAATTTGACAAATAAATTAAAATAAAAGTAATTGAAATAATTTCTCTTTAATTATTTGTTCAAAACAATGAATATCTCCAAACAATATCATTAAATACATAGTTTGACTCTTAAATTATTTGGTCATAAAATCAATGTTCAAAATAATGATTGATATATATGTCTGACATACAAACAAAACAAAACGTAATATTTAATCATTTAATTCTTGTAGAAGAATAGATATGTAAAAAAAACTCCAAACTATAGTATCTGAGATACAAAAAGTAATGATACAAAACACGATTAGAATACATAACTAAAAATAAGTCGAATGTTTACGCTTTAAAGTTTATGATAAGTGAAGGAACGAAATGAAAGTTAGACTTAAACAAAAATATCGTTCAAAAGGTTTACATTTCCGTCATTTCTTCAAAAAATACTTAAAATCATTCTTTTGTTGTGATGATAATCATTATAATTAACTAAAATTTACTCTAAAAGTATTGACCAAAAAAGTTAATTAGAAAAAAATGATTAAATTTTAAATTAAAACCAAATCACTGTTCAGCCATCACTTGAGTCATCACTAAGTCTTCTAACCTTTGCTTAAGTCTGAAGAAAGTGTTTTACTCGTCGATTGAAATGCTAATACTGGGACATCTGAAAGCACTGCAGCCCAAGAATTTGCTACAGCCGGCGCCCACTCCTCCCGTGCCTACAATACGAATGAACGAAACCGGACGCTTTTCAAACTTCAATAATTGAAGACCACGTCCAGGAGTGTCTGTCTTGTCGACAATGCGATCCCAAGACTTTTCATCACTAGAGATTTCAACATAATATTTATAGGAATCGTTCTGATCCTTATTGTATATCTTGAACTCCATCGAGTCCAAGAGGTAGGGCTGAGCCAACTGAATGTTAAATGCATTCTTCTTGAGATCGTCGCCAAAATTTCTGACGGGAATGAAATACGCGTAGCGTTGAGTCGAATGAAGCAAATACAAGTCGTGTCTATTAATCGGATATCTGAGGAAACAATAATCTAATTATAAATAATGACAAACAATAGAAAGGATGAAGAATTGCCTGATTCTGGTGCCGCAGTCAAGGTTTGCGATGTCTTCGACTGGAATAACGAAACCCTTTTCTTGCTTTAATGGGTTGTGAGTATAACTACAATCAAATGAATCGATAATAATGTCCGCGATTTTGCCGTCAGGTCGAGTGCCTACCACTTTGAGGAACTTAACGGAAATGGTGTCGAAGTAGAGGTTCTGCCACGAGCGGCACACGTACTTGGAATAGTCGACTACTTTAGTCCACTTTTCATTATCAGGCGAGCCTTCAATGTAATAACAATACTCTCCCTTCCCTGTAATCAATTCAGATAAACGCAGTTTAATGTGATTCAAATCGTAAGCCTCGGAAAACTCGACCGTATAATAATAGCCAACATTTTCTGCCTCGTGTTTCATAGTCTTAATGGTATACTTAGGCGTGAACTCAATCGCTTCCATTTTAATGGCCTCAGTATTGGTGGACGTGTCCAACGATACTCTCTTTCGTTTGGGTTGTATAGCGTCCAGAATTTGCGAGTCAGTCACCAGATGTGTGGGTCGGACCACATTGAGGAGCTCTTCTTGAGCTAACTTTGTTAGACTTATACATGAGACCAAATCCTTGGAGTCCAGCCCTGGATTAGTATTAATCCATTTATAGACGGCTTTAAACTTTTCCACTTCTGGCGCTTCAAAACTTTTTCTTGTGATCAAAAACTTGAAGTTATTGACAGACTGTCCATAAGTTGACTCGTGATGTAATAACTTGACGGCCGAGCGGTCCATAAATCGTAAGCAAAACTCAGCCAAAGAAGAGGTCTCATCGAAAAGGTTGGACGCGCTGTATATGACCCACACGTTGTCAATGGTGACGATGTCCTGTAGATAGTCTGAAATGCCGGACACTATTTGGTTGAGTTTACAGCGATGCGAAAGAGTCAACACATCGATCACTAGTTCAAGCTCTAAATCATCGACCAATAGTTGTCCGCAATACAGATATTTAAGCACTTGTTTGAGCGCAGCGGCAGTCGTGTCGAAGATGTCGAGAACTGATCCGCTGTTCAAAACGTCGCTGCCATTTGACCTCTGGTTGGAGTCATCGGATTCGACATAAAGTTGTTTAAAGAAGTATTGACTACGAGTGGCGACAATGCACTTGTGCGCCGGCAGGACCTGTCCCTCGACTCTGAGTCTAATATCACAGGTGTCTTCATTGAGATATAAAGAACCGATTTGTGTAAACAAATCATTTCTCCCGTCTATCAGTCCTCTCTTGATCGCAATCCCATTCTCGCCATTCATTTGACTCACATTCGAGTCGTTCATAGACAGCGAAACCTCTTCTTTCATATTAAGCTCTACTTTGTTTGCAGTGATATTAAACAGATTTAGTTAAATGACTATTAGTTTTTCATTTATTAATTTCTTTGTTTCTAAAGCCGGTTGTTTTGGATGTTTAATAAAGTGTTACATAAATTACGTCAATCAGTGTTTCTATCGATTTGACGTAATTTCAAAAGTAAAATAAATATCAAAATAAAATTGATTTACAACAAAAAAGTCAAGTTTTATAATTATATAATGTATTAAAATTCAAATTTATGTATTTATTCAAATTTTAATTGTCCTAAAGTTTCCCGAGAAGCTGAGCAATCATATAGCTATATATAGATAGCATATATTAATTATGTAACGTAAAAATTTACATTATTTTTAACCCACCACATGTACAGTAGACAGTCCAATCGAGCCCTCGAAACTCGATCGACTCGACTCGAAACTCGAACTCATACGAGTCGATCCGAAGTTTTAAAAAAACGAGTCGAGTCGAGTTTCAATATTAAATATAAATAAAACTCGTGTCAACTCGAATGAACTCGTTTTATGCAGAACAAGTAATTCAAGTCTTTATAATATTTCACTTAAATTTTTCACTTACTCGATTAACTTTTCAAGTATACAGAAATGAATTGAGATAATGCAAGATTAAAATACCTTAAACACCTGTTTTGAAAGTCAAGTTTTATAACAATGTGCTTATTTGTTTCAATGCTAGTGTATTATTTCGGGTTTGTCGAGTCGAGTCAGATCGATTCGAGTCAGAGTAGCCAACGAGTCGAGTCGAGTCGAGTCGAGTTCAAAATTTTTCAACTTTTAGACTGTCTAGTGTGAACTGACCTACAATTACTTTCTTAAAACTTCTGTAGTGGACCAACCTCTTTGGTCCAACTTCTGGCTACGGCTCTTTTAAAATCTGATGCTTTTGATTTCAATGATAAACGTGTCTGATTTTAAAAGAAAGTCGAACTTAAATCAACATTTTCTTGTTGAATGAAAATTCTCTCAAGTGTTAGCACAGAGTGATTTCAACATCAAAGTAGATGTTATTATGGAATGAAATGGTATTGGAAACAAGTTTATACTGTTTGTCCATTAAGATAGTAAATAGTGACGAAATCAATAGTATCTAATGTAAGAGTTGCTTAAATAGTAAAACAAAGTTTCTTTAGAGCTGTTTAAATAAGTTTTATTTTATTAGTATTTGTCATGTGTTGTAAATGCAATGTTCAAATAGTGTTAAATTAGCGTTATGTGACTTTTATTACAAAAAAACTTTTCAAAAATTTTGCTAAATATTTGAAAATAGATTTACAGTATATAAAAATACTGTAAATGACTTATTTTGCTGCTTTAACTCACGATTTTTTATTGTTCAAAATTAATTAAACTCTGTCAACACTTTATACGAAAACGTGATTCCAGCAAAAAGCGACTGAAATATATAGTTTGCTCAGTTGTATTAATAATTATGCCTGAAGTTAAAAAAATGACGCTTTCTTTTAAGGAAGATTTAAAAGAAAAAGAGTTGATTCCTGTCAAAGTTCTTTTGTTTTTACAAACTGCAGGTGAGTTCTGTGTTTTATTCTTATTAATCTTTGATACCAGTATATGTTATACCTATAGACACATAATAAGATATTAATATTTATAATCTCTGTAATATAATAATATCCTAACCATCCTATAATAATATTTTAAGATAACTGTATGAGATTCATAATATATTGTAAATCATTCTTAATATATTGTGATTAATATAAAAATTTCACTTTTAACGTTAAATATGACTCTGTTTAAGTATCATATAAGACAATTTACTGTACAGTGCTGTTCAGGCAAGTATAGTATTGCACATCCGTTACCCACTTTATTACAAAAAATGTTATCGAAAAATGATATCTGTTTTGAAAATTCTAAATTCTAAACTTCTAGAGATAAATGTTTAGATGGATTTTGGCAAAAATAACTGATTTTAATCATTTTCCTAAATTATAACCACATGACTAGAGATTTATCTCCACCGATATAATATACATGACATCAAATTTTGACAAAATTTCAATTTAGATATAAAATTTCTATCTTTTTGAATTACTACTTAAATCGTGACTCATTTCAAATGAACCAAACATTTTCGGAATATTGGACTAATATTTTAGAGATAGAAATTACATTGAGATATAAGTTTAAACCCATATTTCTAAGTATTAAAATATTACTTTATGGAAAATACATTGAGTGTCATATTTCGTAGAAGTTAATCGTAGAAGAATATGGTTAACTTATTTTCTAAATAATACATTACTAGACAAATAACATATAAATATTTTGTTAACTTATGGGAAAAGTTAATCTCAAAGTATTGTTAGAAATATGACATAGAGTATAATTAATGACAAATAAGGCTCTTAAAAGTCTAGTTGTCTTATTTGCGAAGGCATTTCAACTCAGCGATTCTCATCTCACTAAATCTCAAGTCAACGATACATTTAACGTTCGAGAAAACTATAATTTGAGTTAACTTTCAATAGTTTGATAGGTTAATAAAATTAATTATTCCAAAAAATATTTTAATCAAAAGCTAAATTAAATTTTAAACTTTGATAAATGCCGTTACAAATCACAATTGAATAACAAAAAAGAGAAAATCAGCAAAATTTTCAAAATGTTTGGTAATTATAAACTTACAATAATTTAATGAACAATCGATCTGTTTAAGCAAAATTAAATTCATTTATAGTAAATTTAATAGTTCTGAAAATAGGTCTTTTTTAATAATCCGGAATCGAAGGGCTGAGTATCGGAGAATTGAGGTGCAGTCAAAGTAGAATATTTTCTTAAGTAAAACTTGCAGAAAGCTTATCATCACTGTTGCAGAAAATTTAAATATATGCATGAATTTAAATTTTATATATTATTTATTTGAAATTAACTTTTAAAAACATAATTATTGTAAGTTATATTGGGCTAATCTTTATACCTGTATAACTCTTTTATAAAAGAGTTTTTATACAATAGGACATACTTTACTTATTGAGGACATCCAACAGTATTATGAGTCTAACAAATATGAAAAGCATAATAGAAAAGGTATTATAGTGCCAATAATTCCTGGAATACTCGACCTATTCATGACCTGCTTCCTATGCTTCAATTTAATGACATTTTAATTTTCATGAAAAGTCAAATTTCCTGTTATTACAGCTTTCAAACCTCTAATTTCAAAACTAAATATACTTCTTTTTCAGATTATTATTTATAAAATTACAAAAACATAATCAAATTCAAAATGTAAGCTTTCAACTCAACTTTCAAAGAATTTATTGAAATATTTAACCTAGATCTCAAAATCTCTGAATCATATGTAAAGAATCTGTTATTTTTTAGTTATTTAACTTTTAATATTTTTTAAAATTAAACTCTTAATAAATTTAAATTATAATCGATTAAAATCTTACAGAATATGTCGAATGTTAAAATTGAATGCAATTTATATAAGAGTTAATTTTATGCACTGATTTTGAAATTATTATTGCAATTTCAAGGCTTACCTTAATTTATTAATTTTTATTCGAACAGGAGATATGGCTTTATATCCTTTTCTGACACTTCATCTAAAGAGGTATGCCTTTAGCTTATAGTAAAATGAATGTTCAAAATAAATTATTACATTTGTATTAATCTATTCTAAATTGTTGATACTTTATCCAGATATATGTAAATTGAAGTAATTATTTGTCACTTTAATGCATTGATCTCTAAAAAAGTTAAATCAATTTTATTCATTCCTTCGATAGTTATTCAAATTGAGACATTCGTGTAAATAGCGTTTATAGCATACAAGTAACAGATCCATTATCCTTGAATCTACTCTGTTGTCATCGTTCCATTCGTTTCATTAGAATTTATGTATTTAGTAATTTTTTCTCACATTGAAATATTAGTAGTCAAGTCCCCAAAGGTGACAACCCATTTATCACTATTTAGAACTGTTCCAAAAGATAAACATTGTTTTCATCGTAAAAAACTATTTCAAAATTAAATTCAAGGCTCTGATAACATGTCTCAACACTTTTTGTCTCATCAAAAGTTATTATGTGATTCCGAACTTAATTTATGACAAAATAAATAGTTAACACAGTACTGTTGATGCATAGGATGCATGTATGTTATTTGGAAAAAAGGATCTCAAAATTCAATTATAGTACCGACTTCTTACAGAATATTTCATTCAAAACCAAGAGTTTATTTTTTCAAGGTTTACCACTTTATTAAGAAATGGAATAATCAATAAATTATCTGTACATTAAAATTCAAGCAATACTTTAACATAAATCACAGAAATGTGTTAATTTTGATCGATTACAAGAAAGTAAGAATTCTAATGAATTCTTAAGAAAAAATCACAATCTATTGTATAAAATATAAAACTGAATTTATTATTCTTCTCAAAATGCTATCCATATTAGTCATAATAAGATAATTATTATTTCATTGAAAAAAAGATTTTTTAAAAGGCAACACATGACTGAATTGAGTTTTTAAATCAATTGTTTTCAAAGAAAAGGTCTTTTGATTAGATTTTCAATAATCTTATGAAGTCAGCTCTCATAATAGAACAAAAGAGCTCAGCTCTCACTAAGGTTACTTACCTTTTCTTTACTATTAAGTTGAAGTTGAATTCTTCATGTGTAACATTACCTCAGATAATGCTTCAATGATAATTTTGGCGAAGAGAGAGTGAGTCAGTCAGAGAGGGAGAGGGGGAGAGAGAGCGAAGAGAGAGGAGCTCACAATCTTGACGATTAAGAGTCTCTTTATTGAAAATCTTTCTAAAGATTTATTATTATAGAAATTAGAAGTTTAGAAAAATATTAATTATTTATTTATTGTATTATAACTTAGATATGAATGTTTTCGGCGTGAAAGAAAAGCAGAAATCGGAGGTTAATTTCGACGTGAAATTTCACAATAAATTTCGGCTTTTTTCGGTTTCGACCGATTTATTTATTTACAAATTCGTTAAAATTTTGCAAAAGTTTTAATAATTATCAGAAACACCTTAAATATCTCTATTAAGATATAAAATTAAATATTTTTTGATTGATTAGATATAAAGTTATCCGTGTATTTGTTGGATATACCCCTAAATTTGCAGCATTATCTAAACTTACACATACAATGCAATATTTTTTTTACAAATATATGTGTTTAAAAACATGTATTTCCGGCTTTTTCGGTTCACGCCGAAAGCGCAGACTCCTCTCTTGGCGGTTTTTTTTGGCTTTTACCAGCTCACGTCAAAAACGTACATGCCTAATTATACTGTAAATTATCATAATACTGTATTACATATAAATGAGCTCCATTAGGAAACCATTTGAAGTTGGAATAGGATGTTCTTAAATCATAAGTATTATTAAATTAATGTCAGAATAAGTTACAGTATATGTTTACAAACGAGAATTTCCGAGAAAATGCAAAATTTCATTAAAAGACATTTTCAATCATAAAGTAATCTCATGAAAGAAAAGATCATTATATGTTTAATAGTTTTTGAATATCAATTTGACTGTTAGTTCTTTGCATTACAATCACAAATAGCTCTCGAAATGAATCTAATTCTAAGAATTTATAAAAGAAAATCTTCAAAAGTTATTTCTCGTGTTTTCACGATGTGATGCCTTCTATTGAGCTGATGGAAATCGATTTATTGTTTATGATAACTATCGACAAAGATATCTTTGGTTATCAATAGAAAGTTATTCATTTTAAGGAAAGAATGCAAATAATCTAAAGAAACTTATAAGAAATACAAATTCAATTTACAACAAAAATGAATGACAATAATAGCATTAAAATGGTTTTTTGCATATATCTGTATAAGAATAATATTTTATTTAACAATAGTTCTAAAGTTTGAACTTTAAAAACAATATTTTTTATAGAGCTTCTGATTATATCTAAAGATAATATAAGATGAATATATTTATAACTTTTAAACCTGGACTTTACAGTCTTGGAATGACTTTAACAGAAATCGGAATTCAATTCGCAATCTCACCCATCGCTACCCTAATTGGAACTCCACTTCTAGGCATGTTAGCCGACAGAATTGGCGATTTCAAAAAGATGTTGGGTTTATCGTTATGCGTGTGTGCAATTCTTGCCTATTGCTTACTATTTGTGCCTCCAATTAGATCTATTTCTCAATGTGAAACTCAAAACGCATCTCTAATGCTTTCCTGTCCTTCAAGTAGTACTGATTTTTCACCACTAAATCTTACCATAGATTTGCCAAATTGTATGGAGAAGAGTAAAGACAACACAAAATTTAAAAAAACTCCAAAATTGAACTCTTCAGTCATTCAGCTCAAAGAATGCTCAGTCGAATGCAATAATAATGATATTTTTTGTTTTAATAATACTGATGAACAGATATGCTTAAGTCATGCATTATTTAGTATCAGTTTATTTATAAATCAGACAAAAAACCAATCAATTGACGCTTCTTTTAATAATCTTGTATTTAACGGAAAAACATATCAAAAATTTATTTGTAATCAAAACAATATTTGTGAAATTCATTGTCCTGTTATGTCAAACAAAATGCCAAATTATTCTCACAAAACTCTTGTGGACCAAAGTTCTCGAAGATTAACATTTTGGTCATATATGTTGATACGTATCGCTCTCTTTCTTGTAATTGTATCAGAAGTTAGTTTACTCAGAGCTGCAATTCTTACTCTTATCGGAAAATGTAATTCAGAATATGGATATCAGAGATTCTGGTCAGCGGTTGCAATGATTTTAATCCCACCGATTACTGGAATATTAATGGATTACCAGAGACGCAATAGTAGTAGTAACGGGTTTGCTATTTGTTTTCATATTTACGCTGCATTCAAAATACTGATGGCTATTATATCCCAATTTATGAATCTCAATGTTAAGGCACCTTCACTTGAAATCTGGAAAAAAGTTGGAAAACTTTTGCGTGAATCAGAAGTCACTATTCTTTTGCTATTTGTGACATTCATTGGCAGCGCCTGGGGTTTCATCGAGACATTCATAGTTTGGTATCTCGAAGAATTGGGTGCCAACCGAACAATAATAGGCTTAAGCATAACACTGGGTGCAGTTTCAGGTATGCCTATATCCATATTTTCCGGATATCTGGAAAGAAAGTTCGGTTACATTAAAATACTTGTGTTCGGTATTATTGTTTATGCGATTCGATTAATTGGATATTCATTTTCGGCTAATGCCTATCACGTGCTTATATTCGAGACAATGGAAGGCATAACTATGACTCTCGTAATCATTACGATTACTAATTATTCAAAACTTTTGTCCTCAACTGAATTGGTGGCCACTATGCAGGCGACTTGGGTTGCATTGCATTTCAGTGTTGGCAGAGCTTTAGGCAGCGGAATCGGCGGTTGGCTTATGGATCAGTTCGGCTCTAAGAATGCATATCAAATTTATGCGGCCTTTTGTTTGATCGCAGCTCTTATTTATTCCATTATTTATTTGTTTTGGTTGAAGAACAAAGAGATAAATAGACAAAAATCTATAGAAAATTGTGATAAAGAGAAAAAAGTGTCGAAACACGAACTCTCTGTTCAAAAGGAAGATAAGAACCAAAATAAAGGCTCAGAAAATCCATCATTTATTAACTCTGAATAAAAGCAGAGTTTGAAATAAGTCAATGAGACTGTTATTGCTTATAAAACTTATGATCCACTTATAGACTGGATTTGTCTTTCATTCTTATTTAATGTAAAATAAATTGGAATTTCATTCAAACAGAACCAACATTTGAATAATTCTTTCAATAAATATCGAATAAAGTAAAACATAAAGACATCAGTTAATTAACTTTATTCTTTATTTGTATAGAATATTCAAAATTTATTTCAATATTTAATTATAATTTTGAATATTTTTAATTATATTTATTATGAATACTGTATGTGTTAACTGTTTTAGTAAATCAAAGATTTTTGTTAATTGAGACGCTATAGTGAAGGTGTAGCTTAGGGTTGATATTGATTGTTATTAGAACACAGTTCAAGATACTCTTTAATAATAAGCACTTTTAGTAATGAATGAAAATCTTTATTAATAATTAATAAATGGCTCTTAAGGCTGACGTGCACTCTATAACATTACATTATGTATGATACAGATTGTTAGTATTGAGAAGGTATGGGTTTGTATACAAGTTATGCAAAGTATTAGTTCAGGGTTAGGGATGAGGTAAGTTATGAATAGGGCTAGTATCTTCTGGACCTTATAATATAGTTTTAGGCGCCTAAAATAGTAC